>JAAAKG020133476.1:0-14155 GCA_010014905.2 Druon quercuslanigerum
TTTGCCATTTGTGAAAGTAACTTTATTACAGAATAATTAATTTCTTAATGGAACCATTAGATTATTTATATTTGAATAACAGATATTTTTTAGATGAGTATCAACTCTGCTGAATTTTAAGTAAAAGTATTAAATTTTTAACAAAAAAACATAAATTTTCAACTAAAGAGATGGAATTTTAACCCAATATTTGAATCTTCGAAAACAAATTTCAACTAAAAATAATATAGTTAATGTCTTAATTTAAGAATTAATTTTCAACTGAAAATAAAACAAATTTCCAACAAAATATTTAAACTTGCACCGAAAGTCATGAATTTTGAACGGAAGTTGTGAATCTTCAACTGAATAGTTGAATTTCCAAACATAAAGATAATTTTTCAACAAAAAGATTATTCTTTCACAAAAGATACTAGTTTTCTACCATAAAGACGAATTTTTAACTAAAAAATATTAACATTCAAACGAAAATTGAATAATTAAATTTTCAAACGAAAATGGAATAGTTAAATTTTCTTTCCGAAAAATTAATTTTCAAATAGAGTTGAATTGTTAAGCAAAGTGATCAAGTGGATGAAACGTTTGTCTGGATAAGTTGCATTTTTAGTTTTAACAATCGTTTTTCAAAAATAGGGGACGTACAAAATTTGAAACCAAATTTATGTTACTATATTAAATTTTATTTCCAACTCTTCAAATTGCTAATATTTGAATTTAAAATAATACATTTTCAACAGTGTAGATTAATTCTTACCAAATAATTAAATTTTAAACTAGAAAAGGTCAATATTCAACCAAAAATAGAATAGTTAAATTCTCATGCAAATAAATTTATTTTTGAATTAAATGAAAACAAATTTCTAAGAAAATAACTCAATTTTCACCAAAAATATTAATTTTCAATAAAGAAGAATATTTTTTGCCAAAAATGATAAATTTACAACGAAATTGATTTTTTACTTAAATGAAAACAAATTTTTAACAAACTAACTCAATTTTCACCAAAAATATTAATTTTCAATAAAGAAGAATATTTTTTGCCAAAAATGATAAATTTACAACGAAATGCATAAATTTTTAACTAAAAATGATCAATTTTCAACCAAAAAACTATTTTAATTTTAGAAAATAAATTTTAAAAAAAAGGTAATTTTCAAATTATTAGCTACATTTTCAACAGAAATAGCTAAATTCTTAGATAGAAATTATTTCTTAACAAAAAAAAATTTGATTTTTCAACCATTAAGATAATTTTCAATTGAAATGATAAATTTTTAAGCGACACAATTAATTTTTACCAAAAAGATGATCATTTAACAAAATAGTTAAATCATCAACTTCAAAAGACAAATTTTTAACTAAAAATGAATTTGTTAAATTTTTAATTAAAAAAATTAATTTTTAACAAGTCATAAATTTTCACATAAAATTATGAATCTTCAACTGAAATAGTTCAATTTTCAACAAAAGAGATTAATTTGATACCAATAATAAAAAATATCAATTTTCAAACAAAAATTGAAGTTTAAATTTTCATAAAAAAAAAATAATTTCCAACTAGTGATCAATTTTTAAATAGAATGATTGGACATTCGACTGGATAAGTTAAATTTTTCGTAAAAAAATCGATTTTCAAAAATGGGGGACATACAAAATTTGAAGGCAAATTTATGTTACTGTAATAAATTTAATTTCAAACGCTTCAAATTCCTGATATTTGACTTAAAAATAATACATTTTCAACAGTGTAGATTAATTTTTAACCAAATAATTAAATTTTAAACTATAAAAGATCAATATTCAACCAAAAATAAAATAGGTAAATTCTCATCTAAAGAAATTGATTTTTTGCTCAAATAAGAACAAATTTTTCAACAAAATAGCTCTATTTTCAACAAAAATATTAATTTTTAATTAAAAGGAATAATTTTTTGCCAAAAATGAGAAATTTTCAACGGAATACATGCATTTTTAACTAAAAATAATAAATTTTTAACCAAAAACAAAATAGTTGAATTTTCATTCCAAAAAATTGTCTTGCTATCAAAAAGATGAATTTTAACTAAAATGCTGCAGTTTACAACTAGATTAGTTAAATATCAATTTTAGAAATTTAATTTTTAAAAAATGAGTTTTTAACTAATTATTTAAATTTTCAACTGAAATAGCTAAATTCTCAGTTAAGAAAATTATTTCCTAATAAAAAAAAAATTTGAATTTTCAACCAATAAGATTCATTTTTAATTTAAAAGATAAATCTTTAAGTGGCAAAATGAATTTTTACAACAAAGATGCTCCTTCAACAAAATAGTTGAGTCGTCAACTAAAGAAGACCAATTTTTAACTAAAAATGAGTTGGTTAAATTTTCATTAAAAAAAAATAATTTTCAACAAGTCATAAATTTTTACATACAATTATGAATCTTCAACTGGATTAGTTCAATTTTTAACCAAAGAGATTAATTTGATACCAAGAAAATTAATTTTAAACTAAAATATATCAATTTTCAAACAAAAATTGAAGTTTAAATTTTCATTACAAAAAATTAATTTTCAACTCGTGATCAATTTTCAAATAGAATGATTGGACATTTGACTAGATAAGTTAAATTTTCCTTAGAACAATCGATTTTCAAAATTTTGGGACGTACAAAATTTGAAATCAAATTTATGTTACTATATCAAATTTATTACCAAACGCTTCGAATTTCTAATATTTGAATTAAAAATAATACATTTTAAACAGTGTAGATTAATCCTTAAACAAATAATTTAATTTTAAACTATAAAATATTAGTATTAATTAAAAAATAGAATAGTTAAATTCTCGTGCAAAGAAATTGATTTTTTACTAATATAAAAACAAATTTTCAACAAAATAGCTCAATTTTCACCAAAAATATTAAATTTTAATGAAGAGGAATAATTTTTTGCCAAAAATGAGGATTTTTTAACAGAATACATGAATTTTAAACTAAAAACGATCAATTTTCAACCAAAAATTAAATAGTTGAATTTGAATTTTTTTAAAATTGACTTGCTATCAAGAAGATGAGTTCGTGACTAAAATGATGCAGTTTACAACAAGATTAGTTAAATTTTAATTTAAGGAAATAAATTTAAAAAAAAAGAATTTCCAACTTATTAGTTACGTTTTCAATTGAAATAGCTAAATTCTCAGTCAAAAAATTATTTCTTGGGAAAAAAAAAATTTGAATTTTCAACCAATAAAATCAATTTTCAATTCGAAGGGCAAACCTTTAAACTATAAATTTAATTTTTACCAAAAAAGATTATCATTCAACAAAATAGTTGAATTATCAACTAAAGAAGATACATTTTTAACTAAAAATGAGTTTGTTAAATTTTCAGTTTAAAAAATTAATTTTCAACATGTCATAAATTTTTACATACAATTATGAATCTTTAACTGGAATAGTTCAATTTTCAACCAAAGAGTTTAATTTGATACCAAGAAAATGAATTTTTAACTAAAAAATATCAACTTTCAAACAAAAATTTTAATTTAAATTTTCATTACAAATTTGAATGTATAAGTTAAATTTTCCGTAAAAGAATTGATTTTCAAAAATCGAGAAATTACAACCTTTCAAGGGAAATTAATGTAAATACTGTAATTAATTAAATTCAAAACGCTTTAATTTCCTAATATTTGAATTAAAAACATCGCGTTTTTAACAATTTAATTGATCTTTAAACAAAAAATTAAATTTGTAGATAAAAAAGACAAAATTTTAACGAAGAATCGAATAGTTCAATTCGCAGGTAAAAAAATCGATTGCAAAGAACCAAACAAAATAGTTCAATTTTTAATTCACCAAAAAGGTGAATTTTGAACTCGAATGATGAATCTTCAACTGTTATAGTTAAATTTCCCATCAAGAATATTAATTTTTAACAAAGAAAAATAATTTTCTAACAAAAAGACGAGTATTCAACGAAACACATGATTTTGCAACCAAAAATAGTACATTTTCAACCATTAATTTTTTTATTTTTGTTGATATTTTGGTTGATATTTCAATTTAAAAACATTAATTTTTAACCATAAAGATTAGTTTGCAACTGAAAGGATGAAACATTTAACTGGATTAGTTAAATTTTCATTTAAAAAAAAATTAATTTTTAACCAAAAGAAGTTGAGTACATTTTTTTGAAAAATGTTCCATCAGGGTAAATTCATGAAGAACAAATTGAAAACAAAAAAATACTGTTAAAAATTTATATATACTTCTATTGCATCCAAGCTTTCGTTTCAACTTTTAATAATCTTTATATAATAATAATATAAAATATAAATAATAATTTAGTTTTTAATATTGCCAGTTCGACTGTATATTTCTTGCAAATATAAAAAAAATATTTTATTTGACATATATTCTTTTGTTTCTGTTTACATATATTGCTACTTTATCCAATCATGGTGATGCACAAGCTATTAAAAGTCGTTTTAAAGATTTTTTTGTAAAATGTTGTCTAGTTCTCAGGTTTTAAAATTTTCATCTCATCTATATTATATATTTTTCCAGAATTTTTAAAATTCCTAAGAAAAAAAACTATTTAGGGATACAATCGTGCTCTTATATCGGTCTGTTCTTTAGAAAACGTCTTTTGTATTACTTTTAATAGCACAAAATAATTTTTCTGCAATTGTACGCTAGAAAAAAAAGTATTTCTTCCCACACACATTTTTTAATTAAAATACACAAGTTTTCTACTTTATACAGGTAATCATAAAAAAAATTCCCAGGATAATTTTATATATAGCAGTATAGTTCAAAATAACATACTTCCGATTAAATAATTTTTAATGTCTTAAGTCTTCTTTGAACTTTAATATTTTTTTAAAATTAAAATCGCCGATTTTTTGTAAAGAATGTTAACATAACCTTAAATTGTTGTTAAAAAATAGTCAATATTCTTCGAAACCTATACATTGATTTCCGATGAAAAACAGGAGGATTACCTAAGATTTTTCAACAAATTTTTATCTTCTAAATTTAGTGCTTTTTTAATAAAATTATCGATTTCAGGAAATCTAAAAAATCCAAAAAAATCTCAAAAATCTTGAAGAGAATCAAAAATAATTTTTTTAAATTAAAAATACCAATTTTAAACCCAAAAAACTAACATGACAAAAAATTATTCAAAATTATAAATCTTCTGCGAAATTGAATTTTTTTTAAATAAGCGATTTTCAGTGAAACACGTTACCATAAATTTAAATGGGTCCAAACTTTAAAATTATCTATGAAATATGCACCGAAGTGCAGGAAAAATATCAAGCCTAGCCTGACTATATTCAGTATTTTTTAATTTGAAATATAATTATTGTTTACAAAAAAAATGCATTTCCGGTGTCAAACATGAACTTTTGGTTAAAAATTTAAAACTCTCATTAAAATATATTTTTTGTAATAAAAAATTTAAACCTCCGATGAAATATATCAATCAAATCCAAAATTTTTTAAAAATTATTAATCTTCTTCAAATTATATTCATTTTTACTTGAAAATACAAATTTTCGATGTAAAATGACAATATAATGTAGAATTTAAAAAAATCGTCAATGTTTTTGGAAATATAACAATTAGTCATTAAAAATACCACTTTTCGGAGAAATTGATATTTTTAAATAGAAAAATTGAATACCTTGTCCGAACTATGTAAAATGATTGATGTCAATGAATACGTGATAAATAAGAATTTATAGTAAACTTTAAAATAAAATAAAATTTATATCGTAAACAGGTAAATTGTAAACCTTTTAAAATTGAATTATTTTTGTTTAAGAATGGCAATTTCCGGTAAAAAATTAATCTATCCAGTTAAAATTTAATTATTAATTGCAAATTCATTTTTTTTTGTTAAAGCTAAATTATTTCAGTTAAAAATCATATCTTTTTTGCGAATTTAAATATTTTGTTGAAAAATTCGTTTTGTTTTTCAAAAATTAATTTTTTAGGTGAACATTATTTTTTTTGACAAGACATTAATTTATAAATTAAAATGCTCCTATTGTATGTTTGGTTAAAAATATATCTTCTTCAGTTAAAAATTGAACTATTTGGTTGAAAATTGATGAGTTTTGATTAAACTATGTCTTTTGTGCTAGATTATTATTTTTTTTGTTACTGACTCATTTTGTTGAAAATCCATGTATTCTGTTAAAAATTAATCTTTTTTGGTGAAAATAAATCTTTTTGGTTAAAAATTAATTTCCCTGAGTAAAGGTCAGTTTTGTTGATTTAAAATGTTTTTAACTAAAAATTTGACAATTATATTTTTTATCAAAATTTTTTTTATAGATTTTTATTCTTGTGTGTTAAAAATTCCTCTTTGTGGTTCAAAATTTAACAGTTTGTTCAAAAATTTATCTTTTATTGTGAAAAATTAATTTTTTGGGTAAATAATTCAACTATTATATTGCAGATTCGTTGTTTTTTGTTTTCTAATTCAATAATTAAGTTAAAATCCAATTTCTTTGCTTAAAAATGCATCTATGTCGTTGAAATTTTATTAAAATAATTTTTTTTACAGAAAATGAACCTACTCCATTTCTCTAAAAAGATTGATTTTTTATTTGGAATTTTACCTCTTGTCTTTTTTTTGGATTAAAAATTCAATTAAGTGGTAGAAATTGCACATTTTCGGGTTTTAAATTCAATCTTTTGTCAAAAATTTCTCTTTTCGTTTGAAAAATTATTCTGTTTTTGTTAAGTATCAAAATCGTTAGTTGAACATTCGTATATTTTTTGATATAAATATCAAATATTACACTTTTCTTTGAGAATTAATTTTTTGTATAACAAATTCATCATTTTGTTTGAAAATGTAAATATTTTGTTGAGATTTCCCTTTTTCTCAATTGAAAATTTATCATTTTTAACTGAGAATGTAATTTTTCTATTTTTCGTTTAAAATTTATCTTTTTGACTAAGTTTTGGTTTAGAAAAAAAAATTTAAATATAAATATGGATTGCTAATTGCATTCAGTATTAACAATTTTTGTCGGTTTTTTTTAACAAAAATGTGACTTTTTTTGTCACTGCCCTTCAAATGAAATTAAATTTTTAATTCTGTGTGTGAATTTGGCAAAATTCTATCCTTCAGATTTTTTAAAATACCCAATCAGCATTTCAGAAAAGCGACAACAATGCTTCCGAAATTTCTATGACAAACCTATTTTTTAGAGAAGAAGGATTTAATTCTCGTAATATCTGAATTTTTTTTTTAAAATTGAAAAATAATCAGAAAAGTATTGTCTAAACCAGAAAAACAACCAGTCGTAATAGAGCTAAATAAAAATTAAAAAAAGAAATTTAGTCACCCTATTAAATATTTAACCAGGAATTTTTCGTTTTCAAATATAAAACGATTATCTTAACAAAAATTTCTTAAGTATTTATTCTAAAAGGAACATTCATTATATATAATGTAACACAATCCTTAACATCTTAAAAGTAAAATGATCTTCGATTTTTAACGGAGATGGTAGGCAACACTAAGTACAATTCCAAAAAAGTAAAAAAATTTGAAATTTTTTTGGCTATTTTCCGTCTTTTTTTTTGTTCCTTAAAATTCCTAGCTAATAATAGATATATTTATAAAATCTAGATTTAAATTTAAGAAATTGAATGAGAATGAAATCAAATTTAAAATCTTATTTAACGTCCAATAATTAAGTTAATGTGCAGTATTCTTAAAAATAAAATTAAGAATACAACGATCAAATTTATGTAACCACCTAAAAAGAATAGAAAAAAATCTTTTTTTGGACAAAAATAAAAGAGGAAAGAAAAATGAGAAGGCAATCGACCAAATTCCCTTCCTTCTCTTTTTTACTTCTTTCATCTAATTTATTTTTATTATTATCTAATCACAATAATAACTCCTTTGTAAAAAATATTCACTAACGTTTCGGCACTCGCACCCTCATCAAGAATAGAGAAATTTGAGCAGGCAGGAACAGCAACGAAAGCATGATGCTCCTCCTTGTTTCGTTGCTGCTCCTGCCTGCTCAAATTTTTCTTGCCTTAATAAGGGTGCTGTATGAGTACCGAAACCTTAGTGATTATTTTTCACCATTTTTTTATTGCGATTTGATACTAATAAAAATAAAAAAGACGAAAGAAATGAAAAAAGAGAAGGAAGGGGATTTCGTGGGTTACATTCACACAGCACCCTCATCTAGAAAACAAAAATTTGAGCAGGCAGGAACAGCAACGAAAGCATGATGCTCCTCCCTGTTTCTTTGCTGCTCCTGCCTGTTCGAATTTTTCTTGCCTTGTTAAGGGTGTTGTATGAGTACCGACACGTTAGTGATTACTTTACAATTTTTTTTTATTGCGATTTGATACTAATAAAAATAAAAAAGACGAAAGAAATAAAAAAAGAAAAGAAAGGGGATTTCGTGGGTTGCACTCATACAGCACCCTCATCAAGTATAGAAAAATTTGAACAGGCAGAACAGCAACTAAACCATGATGCTCCTCCTTGTTGTTTCGTTGCTCCTCCTGCCTGTTCGAATTTCTCTTGCCTTGATAAGGGTGCTGTATGAGTACCGACACGTTAGTGATTACTTTTTACAATTTTTTTTATTGCGATTTGATACTAATAAAAATAAAAAAGACAAAAGAAATAAAAAAAGAGAAGAAAGGGGATTTGGTGTGTTGCACTCATACAGCACCCTCATCAAGTATAGAAAATTTTGAACAGGCGGAACAGCAACTAAACCATGATGCTCCTCCTTGTTGTTTCGTTGCTGCTCCTGCCTGATTGAATTTTTCTTGCATTGATAAGGGTGCGATTTGATGCTAATAAAAATAAAAAAGACGAAAGAAATAGAAAAAAGAGAAGGAAGGGGATTTGGTGTCTTGCCTTCTCATTTTTCTTATCTCTTTTTTCTTTTCCTTAAAAAAATAAATTCTTCTTTTCTTTCCTAGTAAAATTTTTATCCTTTTTAAATTGCAATAGGAACATTTTAGGAAGGCTGTCCAAATTTGGTCTTTGCATTCTTGTTTCTTTTCAGAAATTCTGCACATTAAGACTCTAGATTTTCAACATTTACAAAGAACTGCTTTAACTCGAAACAGCCTCGCAAGTGAATTAAAAAACAAAATTTTAATTATTCAACAACTTTAAATCAATTATTCAATTACAAAAAACCACACCCTGATGCATCCATGCAGAATCTGGGTGACAATAAATTATACAGTTTCGTTGTTATTCAGAAATGAATATGGACCGCAAAACCTAACGACCAATACAATTGCTAGAGGGAATGAAACCGAATTGGACCACATTTCATTATCATGTTTTGTGAAAATAGCCCCATTGCATCCGGAACGTTCATCGAAGCCCAAGTAATTAAAAATAATTGCCACCCTTCCACACCAAACCAGGTCGATATTGTTACGATAATAGAGATCAAAGGTGCAAGGTGCACTTGGTAAAATCGAAAATGTCGAGGATGAAATGTAAAACTGAAATAAAAGCAATCCAGTAAAGTGGGGTTATTCATCTAATATTTTAAAAACAATTATGTCTAAGCAAGTTATTAATTAAGTAATTATTACATTATTACATTATTAAATTATTACATTATTACAATTATTAAAAATATTCTGAAATATTAAAAATTTTACTTAATACATCACAGAACTGGTTACGAAATTGCGTTAACAAACAATTTTTTAAATCAAAATGAAATCAATGTTTTCATTATTATTATTGAAGTTTTGAAAATTAACCCCTAAGTGATAGAACGGGTCTCAGGGACCCGCACGTTTTTTCAGCAGAGTGCTTCTTTCAAAAAAGTTTTCTCATTTTTTGCAAATTATTTGTCATACGCCATCAATTTTCATATCCATTTTTACAGTATTCATTCCTCCGAAAATTTCGACTAAATTTTTTTTTTAAATGGACTCAAGTCTATTTAAACCGCAGATATTTCACTTTGAAGTATTCTCGGGTCTACTGGACCCGTTATAGGTGGAACGGTAAATTTCGAGACTTTAGCACCTGCGGGTTAAATTTTTCTGAAAAGATATACTCACTTTGCTCCATTAGGATTCGAACCACAGAATTTTGACTTATCGTAAGTAAGTTCTCTGGTTCGATTCCCAGTGGAGCGAAGTGAGTAGATCTTTTTTCAGCAAAATTTAATTTTTAAAAATTTTAATTTTTTTCCCTCTAGTCAGAAATGATGTTCAGTATTTTTTGTTATTTGAAAAGTTAACTTGATGGATAGTTTTGATTTCTAATTTCAGAAATAATATTTTAAAAGATTTCAAAAAAAATTTTAGAAGATTTCTGTACTTTTCAAACCAAAAATTGAAAGATTTAAATACAATCTGTTTTATTTGAAAAAAAGATTAGGATTGGAAGGTTTAAAAAAGGACTCAGACAAGAATTTTAATTTAAAGCTTTCAAAAAAATGGAGTTTTTGAAATTGTCAAAAAAAATTTAGATTTTTGAAAAGAGAATTTTAATAGGATCAGCAAACTGACTCTACTTCCTTGCGAAATTTTTAAAAATTTGTATCAAATTAATCTTAAGAGAATATTTAAAAAGGTTACAAAACAGTTTTCAGAAGATTTCTAAGTTTTTTAAAGAAAACATTTTGAATAATTTAAGAAAACTTTGTTTATGTATACGAAACAAATTTTAGGAAAAATTCAAATAATAGTCAAATGTATTTAGAAGGTTTAGAGGATTACAAGAGCATCATCAAATTTTCCCTAGATTCATAAGAAATTTTAAAATTAATGTTTACTTTGAAAAATTAATCTTAGGAGAATATTTAAAAAGATTTTCAAACATTTCAACAGATTTAAAAAATGTTTCCAAAAATAATCTGGTGATTTTTTTTATTTTCCAACATTTTTCAAAACATTTAATGAAAAATTCGAGTCAATTAAAAAGATATTTATTAACATTAATAGTTTTAATAAGAATAAAAAGATTTCAAAACTTGAAAAGATTACCGAAAATGTATAAAATATTTTTAAATTTTGTTCCAAACTTCTAAAGGACCTAATAATTTACAAAATCCTGTAAAATAAAAAATTTTCTTGAAAATTTTCTAGATTCTTTTCGACACATATCAAATTTTTAAATGTCTTTTTGAAGATTCTAAAGAAAGTTAGAAAAATTAAATTTATAGAACTTTAAAGACAAACTAAAATTACTTAGTTTCTTGATCTAATATCTTATAACACAATTTTGGATAGATTTTAAGTGTTAAAAATTCTTAACAAATAAATATTTTTTTGAAATTTGTATTTTGAATTAAAAATTATTTTTCCTCTCAAATTTGAAAAGTGTTTTTTTAAGTATTTACATTATTTTAAAATGTATTATTATATATCTTAGGAATATTTTATAATACACTGGAATATTTCAAAATTTTCTGGAAGATTTGGGAATGATCCAAATTATTTTGTAATTCTAGTATATTTTGGAAAGTACTCTATATTATTCTAAAATTCCAGAATTTTTGTAAATTTTGTAATCTTTGTAAAAATCCCTTTATTAAAATTAATTATAACCCCCCCCCCCCCCTCCCGCAAAGTGCATGATGTCGTTAATGGATGAGGTTAATATTTTTAAAAAATTATAGATTTTTCTAGGACATTGCAGAAAACTTCCAAAAGGCAGAGATTTTTCTACAAAATTCTGGTATGTTCTCGAAAAATTTTTTGTAAATACTACCCGACGTTGTTCTCTTTTTAAAAAATTTCACCAGCAGGAATAAAATAAGGTCGAGTATTTCCTATTTGCAAAATATGCGTGATTTTAATTTTCTCATCCGACATATTTTATAATCAAACGTAATTTTTTTCTCGGCGGTTTTGAGATTTGACCCGGTAATGAATATGGCAATTCTCTTTTGCTAGTCCTTGATCCCTGTTGACGAAATAAAATTCTCGGGAAGAGAAAAATATGCCGGAAGAGAAAAAAAATCTGACAGAATATGCCGGAAGAGAAAATTAAAATCCGACAAAAAATCATTTTATCATTGTCAAACTAGTGCAGTAGTTTTTGATTCTCGATTTAGTGACTTTTGGTCCATCTAATTTGATGTAGACGATATAACTGTAACACTCTATACACAGGTGAATAAAGGGTGCAGGAGCAGAGCAACCCGCCCAACAGGAAGCTTGGATCAATACAACCAAGAGAAACCAAGGCAATGGAGACCGAATAAGAATGAAAAAAGTTGACAGCATTTTTGTAAAAATGAATTCAAATCAAGGAAGCAATTTATGCTTTAGCCATTATTTTCTAATAAATGCCTTTAGGGAATAAAAGATCCAATTTAAATTTACGTTCTTGACACTTTATATATTTTTCTTAACTTTTCTCTCGTTTATTTCGATGACAATATTTTCCTCTGGGATACACAAAGGCGGTTCCAGGGGAGGGCAATTGGAACAGTTAGGGCGATTCCTTCCTCTCCCGTGATTTAAGACAAAAATTTAAAACTTGAAAATTTTTATATCAGATACATGGAGTACTTAAGGCCTCTTAATTGCCTTGCAAAATTTGAGTCCCTTTATCATTAAACCTAATTTTAAAATTTAAATTTAAATTTATTTACAGGTAATCTAAACACCCTTACTGGTTTTAAATAATTAATTAACAAAGCAGTTCATTTATCAAACTAGCAGTTGTTAATTTTCAACCAAAAAAGATGTACCCACACAAAAAAATTTGCTCACTTCGCGGCTTCATGCTCATCGCGCACTGCGCGCGCAGCTCACAAGTTTGGGCGAACCCAGGGCGCGCGTCTGTTGAGTCTCGAGCTTCGCGCTCGGGCATCTATTCTTTGCATTTTGAATGCTTGAATAAAACTTTATCAAAAAGGTATGTTTTAGATCGCAGTATTTAGGGGCCGTACTTAAATTGTGTAAGGAATTATAGGCTCTCATTGAGATATCCCCTCCCCCTTGTAACAAACTGTAACAAAATATTTCTTACCACCTCCAACTTCTTATTGTACGTAATTTTTAGTTTCAAGAATTTTTTCAGAGCATTTTAATCTTATAACACTTTTAAAATATAATCTTTTATACACGGAAAAATAATTTTTCAGATACATATTTCAAATTGTCAAATTAATTAATTTATTTTAAACCAAAAAATGTCTTTTCTATTAAAGAACGTGAACTTTTCAAAAATACTTTGATTTTCAACAAAATAATTAATTTTTTTTTAATGAAATTCGTACAAAAAAAAAAAAGAATTTGAAAATCAAAAAGACGAATTTTTAACAGATTTCTATACAAAAATTGAATTTTCAAACCAAAAATATGACTTCAGCAAAAAATTATTTTTCCCTAAAGAGACGTATTTTTACCCAATAAAAATAAATTTTGAAACAACTAAATAATATTTTTACCAAAAAGGGAGAATTTAACGAAAAAAGAACAATTGTAAAAAATGGACAAGTTACATCATCTATTAAAAAACTACTTTTTAACCCAAAAAAGGCTTTTCCATTAAACAGTTGCATTTTAAAGCAAAAACAAGCTTTTAATCACAAAATAATTTTTTTTAATGTATTTTAACTTTTACCCAATGAGTTTAATTTTCAATTAAAAAAGATAAATTTGCAATAAAATAGTTAAACTTTCAACCAGACATGAATCTTTAATTAAAAATACAAATTTTTAACAATAAAAAATTGTTTCTTAACAAACTGATTTAACAAAATCTTTGAAACAAAATAATTTAATACTCAACCAGGGGGTTTTTTAATCAATAAAGAAAAAACGTATTTTAAAGTTAAAAAGACGATATTTCTACAAGATAGTTGAATTTTCAATCAAATAATTATATTTTTTAAAAACAAAAATTTTAAACAAGAGGAATAATTTTCTACTAACAAAGACAAAGGCACCAGAAAATACATAAAGTTCTAACATAATAGTTGCATTTTCAACCAAGAAGATTAATTTTCTACCAAATTAGGGGAATTTTTAACAAATTGCGTATAGTTTTTACAAAATAGATAAAAAATTTACGAAACCATTATATTTAAAAAAGGCAAACTTTCTACGCTAAACAGTTGAATTTTCAATCCAAAAACATGATTTTTTATCCAAAAAAAAGTTCATTTTTAATAAAA
>JAAAKG020133477.1:0-14154 GCA_010014905.2 Druon quercuslanigerum
ACCCAAAATACGCACCGGACCCAAAAATTTCTTAGGACTTTTCGACTTGAATTTTTTTTCTCTATCCACCATTACAAGGAACGACAATTCTTGTGGAACACCCTGTATATATAAAAGCTCTAAAAATACATTTCGACAGCTTTTTAATACTGTATCCGTTTTCCCGTTCACATTTTTTACTGAAATTTACTAAAATGCAGTATTAAGGGGGGTTTATACCTTGTTGGCCCGAAAAAGTGCTGTTTTTTCTGGATTTTTTTTCTCGGAAAGGATAATAGGTAAATGGATGAAATTTTCGTAGAGTTGTAGGAAAAAGTTTATTGTAGCTTTACAAAAAATTTTTTCGGCGATCCAAGTACAGCGAGGGAGGGCAGGTATTAAACAATAGCGTCCAGTCGGCGGCGAATCTTCTTCATGGTGGAAGTCCTAGCATCCGCAAATAAAATCTGAAACGCAAAAGAAAAATATTTTCTTAATCTAAACACTTTTCCGCATTCGTGGTAATAGAATTGTAGAAAAAACATGAAAAATACAAAAATTATGAGCTTTTGAAAAAAAATTCGTTTTTGGCTAATTTTTTGTTACTAATTATTTTTTTAAATGAACAATTTTTAATCTTTTTTGCTAAATCTACTACTACGGATGCAAAAAATCCTAAAGAACATGTGTAAAAAATTTCATGGCGATTACTCAATTTTTGCGCCCTGTAGGACTTCCACCAACTCGAAAAACGTTGTTTTCAGAAACACGCGTTCGAAAATTTCAAAAATAACTCCAAAAATTAATGTTGAATTTCATAGATCTGAATAAAAGCTGCTTAAAAAAATCTGGATTTAAATTAATTAATCGACGCCCAAAAGATACACACAAAAGCAATAACTGCTTTAAAAATGAATTTCGGCAACTTTTTAATCCTGTATCTATACAGAAATTAAATGTAAATTGAATAGACCTTTCTGAATCTCCCTGCAAAAATCTGGTTTTAAATTAATTAGCCTAAGCTCCAAAAATACACACAAAACTTATAAATGCTTTAAAAATGCATTTCTGGAAATTTTTAATACTGTACCTATTTTTAGGTTGAACATTTTTTACTGAAATTTAATGAAATTTAATGTTAAATTAAATAGACCTTTCTGAAGCTCCCTGCAAAAAGCTGTCTTACAATTAATTAGCCTAAGCCTTAAAATACACCCAAAATCTATAAATGCTTTAAAAATGCATTTCGGAAACTTGTTAATATTGTATCCGTTTTCACGTTTACTTTTTTTTTTACTGAAATTTACTGAAATTTAATGTTCAATTGAAGAGACCTTTTTATGATACCCGAATGAATCTGGATACAGAATAATTAGCTCAAGCCCTAGAAACACACCCACTAGTCACAAAAGCTATAAAAATGCATTTCGGCAACTTTTGGATACTGTATCTGTTTTCACGTTTAAATGTATTTACTGACATTAACTGAAATATAATGTTAAATTAAATAGACGTTTCTGAACCTCTTTGCAAAAATCTAGACTGAAATTAATTAGCCTCAGCCCTAAAAATACACCCAGAAGCCATAAATGCTTTTAAAATGCATTTCGGCAAATTTCGGCAGAAGGAGGAGATTTGGGTGAACTCTCCAACGATAACGAGGAAGTGCCAGTACAGCGCCTCGATAACGCCAGGAGGCCTTATAACCTAAGATGGAGGAATCCGGTCTACTACAGGGAGGCCCGACCCTACACACACCACCTGCATTGAAGCGCACTAAGCTAAGCGAAGCATTGTAATTTTTTACAAGAACTGCCAGAACGCATCCTTTCTTTGTAAATTTTCAAGGACAGCTGCAATGCATCCTTTCAATTCTTGTATATATGTATATATATATATATCGCAATATTATCTTTGTACATCGCATAATCGGGCTGCCGAGACGCACCCACGATACGATCACACGAATATGCCATTTTTTTCATCCTTGGCTCATATTTTCACCAAAATTTTTGTTTACTCATGTTGGGAAATTGAGGTCTATCCGAGACGGGGTGGACTTGATATAGTCTGCCTTAGCTCCCTAGACTGAGAACCGTTAAAAGTAATTTGCCAGGAATGAATCCCCGCTTGTATTTGCTAGACATAAACCCAAGCTGGGAAAACCTTTTAGGTTGAATTGCTTTTAACGGCACTTTAACGATCTCACTTTCCCTTCGAGTTACAACACTCAGAAGGAAGTGAGCAATGAAGCCCACCTGGCGACAGCTGTAACGGAAGATTGTCCCATCACGCGCCATCTCTCTTTCTTCCGAGGGAAGAAAAACCCGGCCAG
Organism: Druon quercuslanigerum; assembly: GCA_010014905.2. NCBI lineage: Eukaryota > Metazoa > Arthropoda > Insecta > Hymenoptera > Cynipidae > Druon > Druon quercuslanigerum. The sequence continues at coordinate 2,315 of JAAAKG020133477.1, forward strand.
TGGCGACAAACTTAAACTTTAAAATCTTTTAAACGCTTTAAAAAATGTCTGAGCCAAGGGTTCGAAATATTTACATTTTAGTTTTAACTTACATTTTGCTTTTTATTTCATATTACTGTACGCTATAATTTTTATATTATTATTATTTTATATTATATTTGTATATTTCATGTCTTATCACCTCTTTTATATTTTCTGTTATTACCTTGCGCTGAGATTTTCATATTATTATTTTAGTTTTAAATATCGCTTTTTAAAAATATTATACTTTTAAATGTAGCTTTTTTTTCTTATACATTTTATTTTTATTTTTAAATCTGATGTCTTAACTTTGTTTTAAATTATTTATATTTTCAAGGGCGTTATTTTCATATTGCTTTTATTTTTTTATTAATATTCAGTTTTGCCTATTTCCTAGGATATCTTTAATACTTTTACTCTAATTTTATTTTATTTTGGGGTAACTTTCTAGTAAGTTACGTGTAGCTTATCTCTTTTATACCTACATTTTCAAACATCTGACATACCTAACTTTGATATTAATTTTCGGTCTATGTGACTTTATTCAATATTGAATTAAATAGGGTTTTCTAATGATCCCTAAACAAAATCTGGATGTAAATAAATTAGCCCAAGCCCTAAAAATACACCCAAAGGCCATAAATGCTTTAAAAATGCATTTTGGCAACTTTTTAATGCTCTAGCGTTTTTCACGTTTACACTTTTTTACTGAAATTTACTAAAATGCAGTAATAAATTAAATAGAACTTTCTCAAGCTTTCTGCCAAAATATGCATTTCTGAATCTTTTTAATACTGTACTTATTTACACGTTGAATATTTTTTACTGAAATTTTCTGAAATTCGGTCCATCCGATTGAGTGGTTGAAAAAAGACAATTAAGCTAAGACCGATCTTATTTTGTCCATCAATCCTTCTGAATTGGATAAAATTAAGGGTTGTGTTACTTCTTGCGAAGTTTCGTTGCAGTTGCAGGTTATTTACTAATCAAAAGAGCCAGCAGGCAAAGCCAATCTTTTGAAGCAACTTAAACTCTCGGGAATGGAAGATGGTGAAGATGTGCGTGACCATGTGAGGAAAATGTTTGAAGTAATCGACAAATTAAACGAAATAGGCGTAGAAATTGATCCCCATTTATTGTCAGTCATGCTTTTGTATAAGCTTGCCACCTTCATTCAAAAATTTAAGGTGCGCGATTGAGGCTTGCGACCAATTGCCCACACCGGAAGTGGTTCATGTGAAAATCATCGAGGAAAGTGGTGTGATGCAAAACGCGATGCTCGGAAAGAAAAGCTGGAATCCGAAAAAAAATAAGGCGGGAAATCGTGAGTCTGGAAATAAAGGCGTTGGGGAATTTAAATTTCGCTGCCATCGGTGCGGAGCACGGGGGCATATTACCGCAGACTGCAAAGTCAAGAATCACGATAACTCCCGGCAGTACACAAAGAACGCCGAAGACGTGGGTCTTTGCGCGACAGAAAATTTCTCCGAATCCAATGATCAAAAGGCGTTGCTGGCGGAAAAAGAAACTCTCGGGAAAACTTGGTGCCTTGACAGTGGCACGACGTCACACATACGCAAGGAATCGCACTATTTTCGGAAATACACGATACGAAATATGAAAGGTTGAACCTTGCAAGCACTTTCTCTATAGAAATTGTTGCTAAAGGAACTGTTTTATTTTCAGCAAACGTCGACGGTAGGAAGAAAAATGTCAGTTTGAGCAACGTGCTTCAAGATTCAGACCTTCGCGCGAAATTAAAGTCTGTCGCCAAAATAACCGACAAAAATTGTGAAGTGACATTTACAAAACATCGCGCGACTGTGATCGGAAACGTCGATGATATGAAGTTTATCGCGGATCGGGTCGGTGATTTGTATTTAGTGCGTGAGGACAATGAACATGAGTGCAAAATAATTAGTGAATCAACGAACTGTTTAGCGGAATCCTATACAGAATTGGAAGTGTGGCATGGGCGCATTGGTCACCGGAACGTACACGATCTTCGGAAAGGTGAGCGTGAAAAATCATTGATCGGAATAAATCTCGGAAAATGCAAGGATAAATTAGAATGCGAAATTTGTCTTCGTGGAAAAATGGTTAGAACTCCTTTTCTTCAGAAATCGGAAAGAAAGACAAGCTTGCTGAAAATAATACACTCCGACCTTTGCGGTCCGATGCGAGTTGAATCGAACAACAAGGCAAAATACTTCGTCACATTCATCGACGAACACTCGCGGTGGTGCGAGGTACGATTTCTCAAGAAAAAGAGCTAGGTTTTTCAAGTTTTTATGGATCTTAAGGCCCTCTTGGAAAACCAAAAGGAGAAAAAGATAAAATTCCTTCAATCCGATAACGGAAAGGAATATTTGAGTAACGAGTTCGATGATTTTTTGAAGAAGAATGACATTCAACGAAGGTTAATCATAGCGCATAATTTAGAGCAGAATGGAACAGCTGAGAGGAAGAAGAGAACTCTCATGGAAATAGCGAGGTGTCTTCTAATTTAGTCCGGCCTCCCACCATCTCTTTGGGCTGAAGCTGCCTCAACGCCAAACTACATCAGGAAGAGGTGTCTAACGATGAGCCTGAATGGACGAACGCTTTACGAAGTATGGAACGGAAAAACACTGAACGTCAGCTACTTCAGGGACTTCGGATGTAATGTCATCATCTTGGACAGATCCCCAGGAAAATGGAAAGTCGAAAAACGTGGAAAGAAGAGAATGTTTCTAGGCTACGACGACAAATCAAAGGGTAATAGAGTCTGAATTCCTGAAGAAAAAATTGTTCAAGTAACACGAGATGCTAAATTTCTTAAAAACTCTAGGAACCATACCAATGACATCTATGAACAATTTATGCCTCAAAATCCTGCTAATCAGAAAGTTAACACGGAGATTCCACGTCCTGAGATAAGAGAACTCGAAGTCGCGATACAGCCTCTGAATCAAAGCCACGTTCCTACCCCTGTGCCAGAGGAAGCTCAGGATGAGAACGACAAGGAAGATAGAAATGAGGTCGTCGCAGAAAATCAGGTCGACGACATCGAGAAGGTATCTAGGAAGGCTGAAAAAAATCTTTGCTGGAATGAGAGGAAGACCGCGGACGCAGTATCAGGAACGACGTGTTGAGGTTCAGAACGTAGACCCGGCAGAAGCTCATCTAGCTGAGGTACCTATGAAGTAGGCAACGACTGGTCCCGACGCAGAAGGATGGTATCGTGCCATGGCAGCCGAAGTAAAGTCGACCATCAAAAACGACACTTGGGAACTTGTAGAGCGTCCCAATGATCGCAAAGTGATTGGCAGCCGTATGATATTGAGAAATGAAAACAACCGGGATGGAACTTTTGCGAGAAGGAAAGCGCATGGTTTCACTGAACGTCTGGGAATCCATTTCAACCAAACATTCGCTCCAGTAGCACGTCTACGATCCATACGACTTTTGGTGTCATTTGCCGCTGAACATGGAATGTCAATCAGGCAATTCGACATCATAACTGCGTACTTGAATGGTGAATATCCTTGAAGAAGCTCTGGAAATTATCCTTCAAACAGAGAACAACACCAACAAGATCGAAATAAAAGCAAAAAATATGATTAAGTATTTGGAGACAGGAGACAAGGTTTGTCTTCTGAAGAAATCTTTATATGGCGTTCGACAGGCTGGAAGGAGTTGAAACGTAAAATTAGACAAATTATTGAGAAAATTCGCAGCAACTCCGTAAAACGCAGACCCATGCGTGTACTACTTGGGTCAAGAGGAAGCCGCATTGTTCATCGCTATCTACGTAGATGACATCCTGGTCGTTTCTCGGAATTTGAGGAAAATAGCGAAGTTGAAGGAAGCTCTTTCGAAATAATTCGATATTAGAGATCTCGGAGAACCAGAATACTATCTGGGAATTTAATTCTTACGAGAAAACAACACAATCGCCATGCATGAGAGGAGATACATAAAGGAATTCTTGGATCGATTTGGAATGGCTGAGTCAAAGCCGGTATCAATTCCCATGGATATCAGCGTGAAACTGACCAAGCTAGAAAATGAATCTACAAACGAGGAGAAGAAACTTCCGTATCGTGAACTGGTAGGTGCTCTGATGTACCTATATGTGGCTACAAGGCAGTGTAAGACCTGTTTCGGATACATTTACTGGACAGCAGCTAAACGCGTCCTGCGTTATTTGAAAGGTACAATGGATTTGGGACTTATATTCAGCCCGTCCAAAAAATCCACTGGAAGGATACGTCGACGCAGACTGGGCTAACTGTTTAGTGGACAGACGATCGTATACAGGATATATATTTTCGCTGAGCAATGGAACAATATCCTGGGATTCGTCGAAGCAGAGGACAGTAGCTTTATCTTCCACAAAGGCCGAATTCATGGCTTTTTCAGAAGCTACCAAAGAAGCAATTCACCTTCGGGGATTTGTATCGGAATTGGGATTTGGCGATCTCGCTGATATTAGAATATTCAACGACAACGTGGGAGTGCAACGCCTAGCTGAGAATCCAACATTTCACGCCGGGAGCAAACACATCGAAGTGAGACATCATTTTGTGCGTTATGCCCTGAGGAAAAAGCTTTTAAAGCTGGAATACGTTTCTACCAACGACATGATTGCTGACGTGATGACGAAAGGACTACCTTGATTAAAGCGTCGAGAATTTGTCAAGCTTCTCAGATTGGGAAGTTTAAAGTCCGTTAAGTAATCATCCACGTTTCGAGGGGAAATATTGGAATGGGATTTATATTTAAAATCGATACGCGGTTGGTATAAGCAACGCCACTTAACGGCAATGATTCATCTATATCCTTGTTGACCTGCGTACCATGTAATCGCTCGTGAGTACCCTTACCGTTCGGATCGTTTATTGAAAAATTCGCAGTTTGTATCAATAAAACTAGAGTTAATCGGATCTTGCGTCTTATTTCTCAGTTCACACTTCCCATATAAATCAGGTCCTAACCAATTTTAAATTAAATAGACCTTTCTAATGATCCCTGAAAAAATCTGGATACATATTAATTAGCCTAAGCCCAAAAAATACACACAAAAGCCATAAATGCTTTAAAAATGCATTTCGACAAAATTTTAATATTCTGTCTATTCTCATGTTTTCATTTTTGTACCGAAATTTACTGAAATTCAGAATTGAACTAAATAGACATTTCTAAAACTTATCTATTTTTTTCTTCAAAATTGTTTACTAAAATTTACCGATAATTAAATTTTGAGTTAAATAGACCTTTCTAAAGCTCTCTGCAAAAAACTGGATTCACGTTAATTACACCAAGCCCCAAAAATACACATAAAAGTCATGCTTGCTTTAAATTAATTAGTTTAAGCCGCAAAATACACGCAATAGCCATAAATGCTTTAAAAATTTTGTGCAAAAATTTAGAGATTATTTAATGTTAAATTAAATACAAATTTCTGAAGCTCTCTGCAAAAATGTGGATTCACGTTAATTGGCCCAAGCCCTAAAAATACACTCAATAGTCATAAAGGCTTTAAAAACGAATTTCGACAAATTTTTAATACTCACGTTTACATTTTTTTACTGACATTTAATAAAATTCAGGACAAAATTAAATATGCCTTCCTATTGATCCCTGAAAAAATCTGGATACAAATTAAGTAGTTTAAGTCAAAAAAATGCACCCAAAAGTCACAAAAGCTTAAAAATGCATTTCACGTTTAAAATTTTTTACTCAAGTTTAATGATAAATTTAATTGACCTTTCTTAAGCTCTCTGCAAAAATCCGGATTTCCGTTAATTAGCGTAAGCCCTAAAAATACATAAAAAAGCCATAAATGCTTTAAAAACGTATTTTAACAACTTGTAATACTCTATCTATCCTTACGATTACATTTTTTTACTAAAATTAACGGAAATTCAGGAATAAATTATATACAACATTCTGAAGCCCTCTGAAAAAATCTGAACATAAAATAATTAGCCCAAGCCCTGTAAATACACTCAACAGTCATAAAAGCTTTCATAATGCATTTCGGCAACTTTTTAATACTGTATCTGTTTTCAGGTTTAAATTTTTTTGCTGAAATTTAATTATTTCACGTTTTTATTTAATAATTTACGTGAATTAGCCTAAGCCCCAAAAATACACACGTAAGCCGTGAGTACTCTAAAAATGCATTTCAACAACTTTTTAATACTCTATCTATTCTCACGTTTACATTTTTTCAATGCAATTTACGGAAATTTAGGATGAAATTAAAAAAACCTTTCTAATGATCCCTGAAAAGACTTCGGTGTAAATTAAGTAGCCCAAGCCTCAAAAACACACCCAAAAGTCATAAGTGCTTTAAACCTTTCTGAAGCACTCTGCAAAAATCTGGATATAAATTGAAAGGTCCAGTCCCTAAAAATACACTAAAGAGTCATAAAAACATAAAAAATGCGTTTTGGAAACTTTGTAATACTGTATGTTTTTTCACGTTTATATTTTTTTACTGAAACTTACAGTAATATCATTTAAAATCAAATAAAACTTTCTGAAGCCCTATGAAAAAATCTGGATATAAATTAATCAGCCCAAGCCCCATCAATAAAACCAGTAGTCATGAAAGCTTTAAAAATGTATTTCGGCAACTTTTTAATACTCTATTCATTTTCAAGTTCACATTTTTTAAGTGAAATTTACTGAAATTTAATGTGAAATTAAATAGACCTTTCTCAAACTCTCTGCAAAAATCTGGATACAAATAAAATAGCCCAGTCCCTAAAAATACACCAAATAGTCATAAAAGCATTAAAAATGCCTTTCGGAAACTTTTTAGTAACGTATCTTTTTTCACGTTTACATTCTTTTACTGGATTTTACTGAAATTCAGTTATAAATTAAATAGATCTTTCTAATTATCTCTGAAAAAATCTGGATATAAATTAATTATCTGAAGCCCCAAAAACAGACACAAAAGCCATAAATGCTCTCAAAATGCATTTCAACAACTTTTTAATATTCTATCTATTCTAGTCTCAAATTTACTTAAATTCAGTATTAAATTAAATAGACCTTCCTAATGATCCCTGAAAAATCTGAACATAAATTGATTAGTCCAAGCCACGGTCGTACATACAGGTCCGGAAACTCTGATGGAGGGGATGTAGTAAAGATGTCTCGCGATTTGAAGCTTTGCGTAGTTCACAAAGCAGCCACCGCACGGGAGCGCAGTGATCTTAAAGTAGCGCGAAATTTAAATATTAATAAAAGATACTTTATTAAGAAGTTTATTAATAAATAAATTTATCACACTATGAATTATTATACGTCCAACATGATAAATTACCAAAAATTAATCATTATAATTAATGAAACATTTCTAAATATCTTCCTCTTCTTTTTCTTTGAAGAATTTTTAGCCATAATTAGGTGTCAATTAAGTAAACACGCAGTACACGCGAACGGGGAACGCGCTTGAGTTACGAAACCTAGACCCACCTAGAATATACAGTGTGTACACTTTTAGAGCACAGCGCTCCATTAGGTGGCGAGCAGTGGCGAGTTTAAGAACTACGCATTGCTTTAAATTTCGAGTCAACCCCCAGCAACTTTTTAATACTCTATCTATTCACACGTTTAAATTTTTTTACTAACACTTGCTGCAGTTTAGGAATAAATTAAATAGACCTTTCTAATGTTCCCTAAAAAATCTGTATACAAATTAATTAGCACAAACCATAAAAATACACCTAATAGCCATAAAAGCTTTAAAAATACATTTCGGCAATTTTTTAATACTTTACTTATTTTCACGTTTAACATCTTTACTGAAATTTACTGAAATTTACTGAAATTTAATGAAAAGTGAAATAGACCTCATTAGGGAGAGCTGCAAAAATCTCGATTTAAATTATTTGCCCAAACCCTAAAAATACACCCAATAGTCATAAAATCTTCACAAATGCATTTCGACAAATTTTTAATACTCTATTCTCACATTTACATTTTTTACAAGAAAGTTACTTAAATTTACTATGAAATTAAATAGACCTTTCTAATGATACCTGAACAAATGTGGATATAAGTTAACTAACCCAAGTCCTAAAGATACACCCAAATATCATAAAAGCTTTAGACATATATTTTGGTATATTTCGTGCAAAGAATTCTATAGAAATATAATTTATGTTGCTACCTGTGTCTATTACAGCACCTACACGGCAGTTTTTAATAGTTACTCGATGTCTACAGTTATTCATTTTTTTATTTTTATTTTATTTTGAATTTTCAATCTCAGGGTGCCGAAAGTCGTGCCCCCTAGTTTGGCGCCAGATGTAGCATTTCCATCTCGGTTACGAAACCGTATCCATTTTCTCCAAAGGTCAAGTAGGAATTTTTATTGAATTGCAAGGAGCACTCAGTATGTTGATGTTGGATTTTAAATCCAATTTCTAAGGAGATATTAGGAATCACTAATTCTTCATCATTGTGACTCGCGAATCCAATTGGTTATTCCGCTCTGCAGAATCACCTTTTCCCTACTTGAAGCTACTTTAAAGAAAAACATACAAATCTCGCTACGAGGTAGATTTTACTTTTAGAATTTAGATTTTACTCCTTAGTCTACTTTTAATTAATGGTCCAGAAAGACTTACAAAAAGATAGAGAAGATTTATTCTCCTTTAGAAAACAGACTTCTAATCATTTTTGCACATAATAGAATTTATTATTTTCAGTAACATAAAAGAAAACGATTAGTTTATTCCATTTGAGCCTTCCTCTTATTGAAAATGGATCTAGAATTATCTCAACACAAAATATTTTCTGACTCACAGCAACTAGCGATTTAAATTCCAGTTCTCAATTTACTTACAGACCGGAGTTTCCCTTCTACGAATTCCCGACTGTTTTCCTAGAATTGTTCGAGTAGTTCGTCGAACATTAAATGCCTCCTGACGTCCTGCGGATTTTCTCTATGAACGAGAAGCGTGCGAAGAAGAATTGTATATGGTATGCACGAGGGCAAGGTCGTCGAGACCAGATAAGAGATTGGTTCTTCGTGCTTTTTACAAAGCCAATATGACTATAAATAGGATGAAAATTGTCTCTAATTTCGAGCACGATTTTCTTGAACTAAACGTCCTTTCTATTTTTTCCGTTCTGATTAAATCTTGGGAGCATACAATCTCCAAGAATATTATAGGGGTTTTACTTTTGAAGGGAACCTCAGTTCCTCTCCAAAAGAGTGGTCCACCTGACGACGCATCGCAGTGAAGACGCGCTTTCTCGTTGGGAGCGGCTATTTAACCACTCACACCGCTTGTGGCCAGGTGAGTCCCCACCCCGGTGCTACCAGTGCTACCCTTGCGCTTCGATACTGGTGGCACATTGCAGAGGCATTTACCGCATATTAGTTATTATGTCGGGAAGCCTCATTGGTAAATTTATCGACACGCGATACGCTGCCTGCTTCAAAACGGAATTCCTCATCTGCCCCTTTTTTTTAAAATGGGACGTAAACCGGGTAGCTTTTCAAGTTGATAGTGTCAAGAAATGACTAAATTGAGCGCTACACCTGCCCCCCGCTAGCTTTTGGAAAGCGAGCTAGGTGAAGTTACAATTTAAAAAAAAAATAATAGGGGAGTGAAAGTAACTATCGCGTCATCAGTATTTATCTGGATGAAAATGAGTTTGTTGTGGATTCCGAACTTGACAAAAGAGAATGTTTCAGGAAAAGCGATATTTATTTATATTTAATTTATAGTAGTAAATAGAATAATTTTTTGTGGTTCTCATGTGTTACAACCTGTTTTTTTAGAGTTTTTGTTTTTGTGTGATAAGTAATCTCTATTGATTTATTTTATTTTTAGTAATTATATTAATGTTTACTTATTCTAAGTGTAGAAAGTGATAAGAAAAAATTAAGAAGGTTTTAGGAAGAACATTTTGGTCCTCTTTTTTTTCTTTATTCACTCGGAGTCCGTGTCACTAATAAAAGGGAATGAATATTTTATATGTTTTCCATTACCGGTAATATTCACGCATTTCTCTCTCAAAATTTTCAACTACATTTTTTTATTTTTCTTTAGTTGTTCTTTTTTTAATTTGTTGGTTTTTTGGTGAGTCGTTGTTTTCTGTAGTTTTCAATGCTGAGGTAGCTGGTGTAGTTTCTAATCTTGGAGTCAGAATTGGTGGAAGATGGGATGTGTTTTTTGAGTTTGCCTTCGGACTGTTCACGGCAGGTACAAAGTAGTAGTTTTTGTCCTGCTTAATATGTTTAATAAAGCTTTTTTCAAAGGGTGTATAGTGGTCATAGGGGGTTCCCATTTTTTTGTTACATTTTTGGCTTTTTGGATGGCTGTGTATTTCCAGGTATTTCTGGATTTCAACATAGAGTTTGTGGTTTTCATTCATGTTGCATTGAATGCTAATTTCTTGGCTGTTCAACCTTCTAAATGCTTCGCCGATGTTGTTCATCTGAAATTGTTATATTTATGGTGGTTTGAGATCGTTTTTATTCCGGTCTTGTGTACCATGAAGACGGATATGAGTCATGCTAGGGATTATTTTGAACGTTCAGGTTGAGTTGTTGATTTTTAGTATTTCAAGTTCGTGATATATTTTTATATCTAGATTTTTTAAAACATAGGTGCCTTCTATAATTTTTTTTCTATAAAGTAGGGGCCTTCGTAAACCTCTAGGATATTTTTTTGTTAATTTGTCTTCTTTTTCTGAGTTTCGTATCGCTTTTATTAATACTTTTGATCCTGTTGGTAGATCTGTAAGTTGATGGTTCTCGTTAAAAGATTCATCCCGTTTTTTGCCTTTTCTTTTTATGCGTTCACTTACTAGTTTTAGTTTACGGTTGTGTGGTATGTCTTCCATATATTCGGGAAGGTTTAGCCGTTTTTCCCACACACGTAGCGGTTTTTTATTCAATTGGATTTCTAAGGGAGTGAAATCGGTCGTGTCGTGATCAACTTTATTAAAACATGTTTCGATATTTTCTAACAATAGTCTTCATAAATAGTAGTTGTTTTTAGAACCAATCCCAATACCCCAATACCTAAAAATACACACAATAGTCATAAAAGCATTAAAAATGGTATTTCTGCGAATTTTTAATACTATATATTTGTTCTCGCTTACATTTTTTTACTAAAACATACGGAAATTTAATGTTAAATGAAAATGACATTTCTGAAGCTTTCTGCAAAAATCTGTATATAAATTAAATAACCCAATACCTGAAAATACACCCAATAGTCATAAAAGCATTAAAAATGCATTTCGGCAACTTTTTAATACTGCATCTGATTTCACATTTATATTTTTTATACTGAAATTTACTGAAAATATATAAATAAATAATACATATTTCCACGTTGAACATGTTTACTGAAATTTACTAAAATTTAATGTTAAATGAAATAGAACTATCTAGAGATAACTGCAAAAATCTCGATTTAAATTATCTCCCTAAGCCCTCCAAATACACACAACAGTCGTCAATTCTTTCGAAATGCCTCTTGACAAATTTGTAATATTCTATCTATTCTCACGTTTACAATTCTGTACTGAAATTTACTAAAATGCAGTACTGAATTAAATAGACCTTTCTAATGATCCCTGAGAATATCTGGAAATAAATTAATTGGCCCAAGCCCCAAAAATGCACCCAAAAGTCATAAAAGCTTTAAAAAACATATTTCAACAACTTTAAAAGTTTAGAAATAAATTAAGTGGCTTCCGTTTCCAGTACCAATAGAGGTTACACGGTGTTTTTCGAGTGCGATCATTTTTTGGCTGGGGAGAAGTGAAAAGTTGAGTGAGTACGGTGA
>JAAAKG020133478.1:0-14154 GCA_010014905.2 Druon quercuslanigerum
GGTCTCTGAAAGCGTCACTAACCCCGTCTTCCTCATATTGCATTTCCCCTTTGCCATTTCTCACGTTGATAGATTCTCTACTTTTAATTCCCTTCATTGCTTCATAAAGTAGTTTCTTGCATCCTTCAAAGTCGTTTTGTATTTTCTTCTCCTCTTTTGCTCTAATTTTATCTTTGCTTTCTCTAATTAGTCTTGCTTAATCATAATTATTCTTTTTTTACCCGAAATAGCTTGTTTAAAGCCTAGTTTATTATGTAATTCACTTTTTCACAAAAGTACACCTCGTTAAAAAAATGAACAAAAATAAAACGAAAGATTGAAAAACAATTACTTAAGAAAAAATTGTTCTGTGATGTTTCTGAAGATTATAATTTTATTTCTAATTATCTTGAACAAAAAAGTAGTGAAAAAAAGACATAATAATCTTTTATACTTTTTTGCCCATTTTAAGAATTGGAGAATTTTTTATTCACGATTTCTTTACTAAGAAACTTCGTGCCACATAATTATATAAATTAAATTATGAATGACACACTCAATGGTGCCAGAAACAACCAGAGCTTTAGTACGTTTCGCATCAGTCATTTCGAAATCCAGCTGCCTACCTCGCGAAAATTGAAATGTATGCGAAGTGCATCGCCAACCGTTCCTTGAACAAGCTGCAGATCAAGATGCGGAAGCGACATTAAGATCAACCGTGGAAAGCAAGCACCTTCTGGGAGATAAACGCGATTTCAGGACAAGAAGGATTATTGACATGCAGGTTCCTCCTAAGTTCTAAGATCCCGACCTCTGGTCCGACTTCTGGTCCGACCTCTGGACCGTTCATTGTTCAGTTTGTGGTTATGCGAGATTTTGGACTGATTCAAATTGAAAGCTAAAACCAACGATGTGCCAAAAGACCAAAAACGCTTGCATCAGCTGAACAAGAAGATTGGATGGACCAGACAGAATGCCTCCTATGTTCAGTGTGTGATTGACTACATAAAATTTGGTAAAACGTTCAAGGAGTAGGTTTGAAAGTCCGCCTAAGAATTGACCATATGCAATCCCAGATTGAAGAAGTCAAAGCTGATGACAATCAAGCAGAGTTGAAACTTTTTGGAGAGAGGTACACATAATATCATACACTTCAAGAAGTTTTACGACAAACTCATAATATCTAAAGAGGAATGTTCATCAATCACTGCCAAAGAGGTGAAAGGAGCACTGAGGTCCCTGAAGAATAGTTCCACTGCGGGACCACATGGTATCAAGAACTTTTGGTGGAATAAGTTTATTTTTAGACACCAACATTTGGCACGCATATTCACCTCATATTCAAAGTCAGAAATACCCCCTCTGCAGTGGCTGGTGTAAGGACGCACTATACTCCTACCAAAAAGACAATTTGTCCATCCCAGAGACCTACAGGTCAATAAATTGTTTGAATACGCTGCAGAAGATATATGCAGGCGTCTACAACGCCTGTCAATTGCCTGGATTGACTACCGGAAAGCTTTCCATTTATCCACATATAGAGAAATGCAAAGAGATATTGATGCCCCTTTCGAAAACTAGATTTACTATATCATCTGGAAATTATTGTGTTGCAACGAACAACGTCACATTTCAGAGGGGAGTCTTTAACGGTGATACCATAAGTCTTTTGCTTTTTAGAATCACACTTTTGCATAACGGATGTCGTTGCAAATAGCCTGAATTTTAACATCATATCTGAGCGGACTACATTACTGCCTCTAGATGCTTCAATTCTAAAAGCCAAAGTAAAAAAGTAAATGTTGAAAATTCTGCCAATGGCCACTCGATAAGAAAATGCACGGAACCTTTCACGAAAATGTCAAAAATTAGTTCTTGTCGAAGTAACACTCTTGCTTTCGTCGGATCATCAGGACTATATACAGAGATATACATAGTTTCTTTCGCATATACCAGGACGGTGTTCTTTTCACCTTAGTATATCGTGACGGCATTTTATGTCAAGAAGCCAGTGGCCCAGAGCGGGTCTTGCACACGCTGAGACATAAAGCATACTATCCGGCTGTTCCACTCACGCGGTAATGACGTATCTTTACAGACATAATTCGGCCCTAAGATTGCTTTATTATAATCTTTGTCGCTCTCAGGGTTTAGGCCGCGACCCCGCCCTGCTGCGGGCTCCGACGGATATAGAGTCGATTGTCCAAAACGAGAAGTGTCAAATTTTTTGGAACTTCGTTTTTCGGACTGCAGTTTCCGTTGCACATTCGAGGCCTAACATGTTTTGACAAGATTTCGCGTAACGAACTATATTCGTAATCGAAGGATCCCAATAAAAGGACTCTACTGGTATGCATGATTGTAGCATTATAGAAGGATGAAAGTGCCTAGCTAACACGGGCCTTATGGACCCCTGGGTCGAGGTCCCTCCCGGACCGATCTCCATTTTTTGGAATCGGCACAGGAATCACCTGCGACACTTGCAGGAATCACCCGTGGCACTTTGGCACCTGGGTGTTACGAAGGTGTCCTAACAGCCTGGCAGGGACGACGGACGATCTCCCTCAGTAATTAGTCTTACTCCTGCATGCGGGGCTCCGCAGGGGCGGACCTTTTATTTCCCTAGCTACTCGTGGGCACCAAAATGGATCACGCAAAACTAAATTCAAAAGAAGAAGGAGAAAGGGAGGTGGCGGACGGGGAAAATGGGTTGGGTTCTAACGGGTCTAACATAACCCTTTCCTCCCAAATTGTCTCTCCGGCAAGCCAAACTCAGGCGGTGGTTGGGCCGCCAGCCCTTCCGGGAGCTGAGGGATTAACGATCTTGTGAATGAGGCTGTGGAAACCAGAGCAGCCAGGCTAAAGAGGAAACCGCAGCGGGCTAGTGGAGCAGCTGCGGTACCTGGAACATCGGTGACCATAACACTGATAACCAGCACTGAGGATCAGAAGGAACCCCACCGGGGGCGGCGCTAAACCTGTGAAGAGGCACAAGGGTGTAAGCAGCATACGAACAGAGAGTAGTCGGGGGCTGAACTGATAGCCACTCAGAGGGCTGACCACGTAAGGTGGTGACGCATACGATCTACTCGGACTCGTTGCTTACTGCAGAGCAGTTTAAGGTATGCAGGGAGGCTACTTGGAGGGCACTCGAAAGAGTGTACCTAAATCAATGGCCAAAAATCAAGACCTCCTTCTGCAGGGGAGCAGTCTTTGTATTTTCAACAGCTCACCCAGCGTCTAAAGCTTGGCTACCCAAAGCTGTGGTCAATCCAAGGCCTTGAGAAAGCGCATCTCTTAAGGTAGGTGGAGTTGTGTTGCTCCAGAAGATGGCTAGAGTCACAGCGTGGTTCTCAGGTAAACTGGAAGACCCGTCTGTGGTCCTCCATCGGTTGGACGGATCTAACCCCGCACTTAAGACAGCCTCCGGAAGAGGACATAGCGGGCGCAATCAAACACCTCCTAGTTGTGCAAACTTCTGAGTCGCAGACGAGGGCTCTTGCAGTCCTCGACAACCGGCCCTTCTACCACTTCGGACAAGCCAACTTTAAGGTTGCCAGCCAGGGGCAGGAGGGGCCTGTCGGTGTACAGGAAGATCAGGATCAGACTTAAATCACTGCTTCCGGTCTAACCATCACTCAAATTAACTTGCATCACAGTAAAGGCGCCTCTGCAGTTTTTCAGAGGGGCATGGCTGCGAGGCACATAGGTCTCTTACTAATCCAGGAACCCACGTTAGTTCGAGATATTATTAGGGGTTTAGGGGGAGCTGGTTTTTAATACACGGACCCCAAGACGGCCAATCGAAGGGCTTGCATATTGGCGAAGGGAGTTAATGTCGTTGCGCTGCTTGTTTGAGCTATGTTTGAGCGGCATCATGTGAAGCTTCCCTCTCGGGACCATTAGTATCCAAGGTTTTTTGTTTCAGGCGTCATTCTCTTCACAAACATTTTGTTATAAACTATTTGTCGTCACACTTTTCTCTTAGCATATCTCTCTAGCTTCCTTCACGTCCATAAATTTTCTCATGCAAGCTCTGTTGTTTTTTTGGTTTCTTATGCGTCTTCGAATAAGAATCTCATTTACACATTCTAACCATTCATTCCGCGGCCTGCCTCTGGACACCCTGCCATTTACTTTAACTTGATAAACTTGTTTAGTCAGTCGCTCATAAGTGTTTTACCATGTTTTGCTGGCCAGGAATTTCATGTTAATCGCGCTAATTTTACTCTAATCCATTTCTTGATAGGTCCACGTATCGCTACCGTACAGTACAGTCGGTTTTTTAAAGGGACCCCCCTCCCCCTTCATCAGGGTTTTCGATACGCGGCCGCATAATCTGTTTAAACACGGTGTGGCACAGTGATTGATTGAAAAATTAAAGACATTTTAGGACATATTAAATCGTATTTGCGATGTTTTAAAGAAAATATTTCGCGGAAAACTGGATTTAAAAAAAACAAAACATTTTACCATTTTTTTCAACAAAAAAAAAATTACAAATAATAACTGTTTATACTTTTTGCTTTATTAGCAACTGAGTCATGATAACAAGAAAAAAATCAAATCGAAATTGTTCAAGCAAATATCTTTAAAAATCTAAACCATTTCGAATTACATATTGGCACATTAATTTAGTTTCCTCATACCTACATATTAATAGCCCAAATTGAAGCAAAATCGGGGAGATGATCTCTCATCATCCCGCGGAATGCCTCGGCATTATTCTTCGTTTGAAAAACAATACGTTTAAATCAATAAAATTGGTCTGATTTCAACCATCCTATATGGCTATTAGACGGGCAACCAAATATATGTAGTAGCCAACTACATTTTTAGTTATTTTAACTAAATCTTTTAATGGATGAAGCGTTCGGTTGATTGAATAAAAAAATGTGATTGGGTCAATTAAATATTTAGTTTAATTAACCAAAATTAACGTAATTCAACCAAACTTTTATGTATATCCAAGAAAATAGTTCTTTGGTTCAAGAAATATATTTTGCAAATTATTAAATTAAAACCGGTAACCGGTAAGTTTGTCGAATCGTTTTATAAAGTTCGGTTTACATGCATATTAATGCGACGTTGACAATAAGACTAACCACGTTACGACATCCGGCGGACCCGCAATTACCATTGGCGACCAGCTAATCGCATATTTACAACGGGCGTAAACTCAGAATCCCGAAGCGTGATCGACTCTTTTAACATTCAGTTGAGTAAATGTTTATTTCAAATTTATTACCCTTTCTTTACCATAGTCATCATTTTAAGAAACATCCATTTATTGAAAAATAATGTTGAATAACTTTTTATTTCCGTTACATTTTTCGATTATTGTCTACAGTTATACAGCCATAACGGGGGAAAAAAGGAAAAGAATTTAAACTTACCTTAGAGGCAGTGCATAAACTATTAAAAGTCTTTTGGGTGTATGGGCGGAGGGGGTACATGATCAAAAAATGTCATTGCAATCTAGTGCTTATATAGTGTAGTACCCAGTGCATGAAATGTAAAAAATGTATATTAAAATATTTATTAATTGTAAGAGTATTACATCTCTGGCATTACTTGTAATTTAACTAATAATATTAGTAGTACCTAGTAATGATAGTATATTAATACATATCAACTGTGATAATAATCAATTCAAAAAGTAATAATAAATAAATAAACAAATAAGGGTGCATCCACAAATTAAGTAAGGTATTTTTCTAATCTCTCCACCCTCCATATAAGATAGGTTAAGACATATTCCAACTCCCCCACCCCCTCCTTCCAAAAAAACCCTACTAAGATTTTATAATCTTACAAAGTAAAATTTGTTAATAACAATAAGTATCTACTTAGTTTCTAAAACGTACAATTATCAACTTCAATTTTTATTCATGATTATAAATTATGAACAATCACAATTAATTATCACAGATTTTACAGCCATCCTTTTTTGTTGAAAATTCCATTGTTTTGTTAAAAATTCGTCTTTTAGACATGGAAATTCTGCAATCTGATTTCCATTATTATTATTTTTTGGTTTGAAGATTCATCTTTCTTTTCATAAATTTATTTTTTTGCGAAAACCATCAACTTTCTTATTAAGAATTAATCTGTTGTGGTTAAAAATGAACTTTTTTGTTCAAAACTCACCTTTTCGGGTTCAAAATTCAACTGTTTTGTAGAAATTTCATATTTTTGGCCTGAAAATTTAACGCTTCAGCAGAAACACAACTAATAAAATTAATTAATACATTTTTTTGGTTGAGGATTCATCATTTCAGTCGAAAATTTATTTCTTTTGTTAAAAATGCAACTGTTGTGTTCGATTTTTGGTTTCAAGATTATATTTTTTAGTTGCAACTTCAATTATTTCATTCATTTATTTTGTTCAAAATTATACTTTTTTCAGACATAATTAAGCCTCTTGGTTTAAAATTGATTAAAAGTTAAAATAACATTCTATAATATTTATTTTTTTTTAATAATAAATTTGAGTTGAAAATTCATATTGTTAGCCGAGAACAGATCCACGTTGGTGAATAATTTTTTTTTATAAAAAAAAGTTTTCAATTAAATATTCAACTTTGTATTTGATTAAAAATCTATGTTTTTTATAGAAAGCTCCTCATTTAGCTTAAAAATTTATTTCTTTTGGTAAAAATGTAATATTTTAAGGGTAATTTGCAATTTTTGGTTGAAAAAGAACTTTATTGCAGAAAATTCGTTTTTTTAAATTGAAAACTCTTTTTTGTTGTTAAGTTTACTTACGTTTTAACTGCAAATTCACCTCTTTAATTATAAATGGAACTGCTTTGTTAAAAATTGGTTTCTTGATTAAAAATTACTTATTTTTAATGAATATTAAAGTATTTGTTAAAAATTTTTATGTTTCGTAGAAAATTCTATTGTTTGGTTTAAAAATTTAAAAATTTAGGTTGAAAATTCAACGATTCGGTAGGAAACATAACTGTGTTGTAGAAAAATCGATTTGTTAATCAAAAAGTTCATTTTTTTGAATAAAGGATTTATATATTTTGTTGAACATGTATGTTAATGTCTGTTAACGTATGCTATGTAAATGTCTTGCCAAAAATTCGTTTCTCAAAATTGAAAACTCATTTTTGCAGTGAAAATTTAGTTATGCCGTTTTCGGTAAAAAAATTTATCTTTTTTAGTTTAAAAAATCAACTTTTTTTCTTAAAAATGCAAGTAATTTGTTGAAAATTCATGTTTTTCGTTCAGAATTCGTCGTTTTCGGTAGAAAATTAGTGTTTCTCAGTTGATAATTCAATTTTTTTGTAGAAAGCTCCTCTTTTTTGCTTAAAAATTTAAGATTAGAGATGAATTTTGTTGTTATACTAAACAATTTTCGTTAATTAAAAATTCCTTTTTTTGATTTGAAAATTTATTTCTTTGCATAGAAATTTAATTAAAATCATGCACTTGTGCAGAAATCGCCAAGTTTCTTCCTGGTTCCACACTTGGGCTAGGCCGGGGGCCCCTAGTCTGGGCCTAGCTTGAATTTTACAATGGCTCGAGCTTGGGCCCGACTAGAGTAAAGTTCGTAAAATTGACGACAGATGGCGTTAGTATTATTCTGTTTGTTTACTCATTACATGATAGTTTCAAGTATCAAGCTTTACAAGTGGCAATCGTTGCAAATAAATTCACAAAAATGCCTAAAGTAAAAAAGCACTCTTGAGAGACCGGAGGCATCGAGCAATTGCAAGTATCCCATACTCACGCGGGGAAAGTCAGAGTAAGTACTTATATCAATTAAAAATAATATTTTCACATTAAGATTGCACGTGACTTCTAACCTCAAGTTGAGAAAATTTTTTCGCCGAATTATAAAGTATAAATATGTTTAAAACTTTTAGTTGTAAAACAAATATGACGGCAGTAAATTAAAAATTTTTGTACATAGATAAAGTAAATTGCGTTCAAACTATTTACCAGAGCTGAAAGCAGTCTGTAGCATACGTAGTATACGTAGCACTTGTGTTCAAAATTGAATAATTTTTAATAAAATCTTTGTTTATTCGAAACCTCTGTAAGTTAATAAATTGAAATAAAAAATACATTTCCTCAATTTTGAGTTTTAATTAGGAAAATAAAGAATGACCAAGAATTGAAAATAAGTTAGGGCCAAGTCTGGCCCTAGCTGGGCGATCTAGCCTGGCAATGAAACCGGGCCCTGGCAAGATTTGGCGTTTCATTCGCGCTTGGCCCAGGCTATATCGCGAGGCCAGGGCCTAGTTTTGCGAAGAACTAAATTTCTGCACGGGTAACTTACGATCTGAGTGCCATACATACGATATTAATTCTGTGTTGAAATCCGTTGCACACATGCAATATATGTATCAATCTCAATTACAGCCTCAGAACGGTCGAATATGAAATCAGGACGATTACACATGACGTGTGTAGGTGAATTAAAATCCACAGGCTTGAAGTGGTAAATAAAATGGCTCAACAGTTAATTTTAGTAAAGCTTGACAATTAATAATTAAGAACTATCAATATATTGTTACATCTATAAATAAAAATCTCTATTAGGAAATGCAAATTTAAGAATTAACTAACAATCCTTGTAATATACTGTACTTACTATAAAACAAAGTATACTACACCGAAAAAAGTTATATCATTATTGTGAAAGTTTTTTAATGTTCTTTCTCAATTTTATGAGTACTCTCGGCCATAACAGTGTTGCAACTGTATTACACTGACAAAATATTTTCACTGAAAACTCCATTTGTTAGCTGACTAAGCCGTGTTGCTTAAAAAGTCGGAATCTGAAGAACGAAATAATCGCAAAAGAGAACTTTCAACTATTAGAGTTTGCTTCAATTCTGTTTAAGAAGGAAAACAATTTTGATAAATTTTCGTTGTTGACGTATATTTTTACCTAAATAAAACGCGTTTTTTCTTTATTATAAGATCATAAGGAAGTGCTTTTATCTTATTTTTATTTATCTGTGAGCTATCTTCTTGAAAATTACATGCTCTGATTGACTCCGGAAAGAAGTACTTTTTAGCTTACAACTTCTGCTCATTGTATTCTTGCTTTGCGAGCGTATCCGAAAATACATTAAAGCCCATAACGACAGTTATTCTTAGAAGCGTAAGGTAGGTAATTTTAAAATTGTAAAATCGTTCGAATCATGAAATTAAGTTAAATATGCTAAGTAAAAAAAAATCCCAGCCAACTGTCTAAAAATGGCCTTCTTCGATAAAGAAGGTGTAGATCTCGAAACAGTGAGGGTACGCGGGTTAGCTTTCGCAGATGATAAGGTTGTTACCATATGACAGAGTCAATCGAGGACTTGCAAAGAATGTTGAGCAAATGGAATTTAATTAAGAACACGGGCCTCAAAAATACCGCAAATAAAATAAAAAGTATGTTGTTTGAAGAAAAAGGTGAGAAAATAATCTGCAACATTGTCCTAAATGTTATAAGAATAGAACAAGTTAATAAGTACATGCATCTTGGTAGTATATTCACTAGTTACGGAAAGATAGGTTGGGAGTTAGATAGGCGTGTAAAGGAGGGTAAGAAGGTTATCGGTAGAGTCGGGCCCATTATCAGAAGGAAAAATATATCAAGTAAAGCTAAAAGGGCTAGCATAAAATTGTATTGACATTTTTTTGATATGTAATTTAGGCGAAGAATTTTGTTAAATTAAATGTTTCAGATATTTGTTGGTTGAAAAACTTTAGTCTTTTCAATTTTTCTGGTTGACAATTTTCGGGTTAATGTTACCAGAAATTCGGATAAATTTAAACAGAATTTCTGGCAGGGTAAACCAAACATCTTTACTAGATAGTTTTCTGGTGGATTAAGAATACAACATTCTGGTAAACATAACCAGACATCGATTTTCGACTATTGACTTTCGATACTCTTCTACCTTCATGGACTCTTTCTAACCTCCTCTAAAATTACATGGACCACGTGTTACATTTTCCCAAAGAAAATAATGTAACAAAAGTTTTCGACAACACAGTGCAATTATGTTCCACTTCGCTAAAATTTTGTTAACAAGAAAAAACCCACCAGAGTTAACTAACTAGTCTAGTGACTTTAACTAGAACTTTTTTTGAGTGAATGCCTTTAAATGCGTACCAATTGCATTTTTGTCGGAAAAATGCAATTGGTACGCATTGACCGGCATTGATTCTATTCAATATTTTGCCGACAGGATTATATGGCATTGACACGTTTCGATACTTGGTTCGCAAAAGACATTGCATGGCATACAATTTGGTGATTCGCCGAGTATCATTGAATGGCATTAAATGGCATAAACTCGTAGGTATTACAAGCAAATCACTGTAATGACTTGAAGTTTATGCGCATTGACAATGATTGAAATGCAACAAGTTTTATACACTGAAGCGCATTTGATGACATTTCGGACCAAAATGCAATTTGTACGAATTTAACCTATTTTTCGGAAAAAACGAATTATTACAGAAATGTCTAAAATTCAACCAGCACAAGAAAGTCTACGAGATCTATCGAACCGTTAAGTTAAAACTGAAATGCCCATCTAGAACTCGAAATAATTAACATCAAAGTCAAAACTATTTACACGTTCGGCCTATACTTTACACAGAAAAAATAAAAGTACAAATGAATAAACTCCTGCAGGGACTAAATGGTATTACACAATTGCATGAAAAACTATTTAAAAGTAAATAACACTATTATGAACATTATAAGCGAATGACTGTACTTTAGCAAAAGTTTCGAGGCGCGCTGAGACACTACCGTGCTACTCGAGGCATCCAAGGAGGCCGAACTTTTAGCCGAGACTGCCTTCCGAAAAATACCTTAAAGGCATTAAAATGTCCATTTTTTAAATGCCAGACTATGTGTTCCAATCAACTGCTTCTTGCCGGGTATTTATAAAGAACCTATTTTTCGCTTTGCCCACTTCGACATTTCGTTTAATTAATAAAATAATTTTTACCCTAAAGCACACATGTAACCGAACTCTGAAGGACATAGCTTAATAAACATTATGAAAAGACAAAATATTACCGCAATTAAAATATATATAATGACTTGATAAATATAAATGCAGGTTAGGTAGCAAAGTTGTCAACATAAAGGCATATTTATATGCAAAACACTTTTCGTAATAAGTCATCGGTCAATAACCGTAAATCGACCCTTAAATTACCAGCAAGCTTTTGGATTGCGTATGCCTTCAGGTTCTTTTCAAGAGCGCTCTAACCGAACACTTTTGGCTCTCTACAGGTTTCTATTGGAGCTCAAGTTCCAAACGATAACAACTTTTATTTGAGCCGCAACTTTAGTGAACCCCCAGTTTTTTCTGTGATGATATAACTCTGATCATTTTCTTTATCGAAAAAAGTCACAATTTCGCATCATAAAGGGGGTCTGGATTTTCCGAGATTTCGACGGGAAACTCGATTTTAAACGAAACAGTAATTACCCGGATTACACCTGAGAATAATGGAAACTATGATGTTATGTGAGGAGCTGTTGTAGAGTGTAGACGGTGCACTTGGATAAGAATTATCCACCAAGGAATAATAAGACTGCACTGCCGTGGACAGCTTTTTCGAATCTGATATGAGCAACGCACAAAAAATGTGTGAGTCAGACTATGAAACTTCCAAGAACGTCAATAAGACGTTCCTAGGACGTCCTTTGTCAACCCAATTAACGTCTCTAAGACGTCCAATGTCCTAAAGATGATCTAAAGACGTATTAAAGACATGGACGTGCTAGGGACATCTTTCGCCTTGACATTAGACGTTTGAAGAGCACCCCTAGGATGTCCAAAAGATACAAAAGACGTCTTAGGGATGTTCAAAAGGCGTCTCTAGGACATCCTTAATTTTTTGCCCGCTGGATGGAGAACGGTCTCTTTATCATTCCTTCGTACATTTACCCAAAGGTGCGCCCCCCGCCCCTCAACCAATTTTTTCATAATTTCTATTCTTTTATCATAATTAACTGATTTTAGCGAAAAACGAAAATCAGCCATGGAAGAAATAAAGAAAAAACTCAATTTTGTATAGGTTAATTGTTCTAAGCGCGTCTAAAACCATTCCACGACCGTAGAATTTTTGGTCTCAAATCTTTGTCTGCTCACCGCCAACAATGTTTTCCTGATTATACTGCAAAAACATGAGATATCAATTTTGTAATTTGAAAAACTGCGAAAATCCATGTTTTCAGGTTTTTATGATGAATTACTACACTTACTATTTTGAAGGCGTTAAGTTTAATATTCATCAGAAAGTTTGTAAAATTTCACACAAACCAGTTATTAAATCAATTTTTTATCTTTACTCAATGAGAAAATATGGTCATTAGAACTTCAGAAATTGAGATTAAAAAATGTTTGCAGCGTGCTATTTACGCTGAAACTTGTTCCAGAAAGCTTATATTTTGAATAATAATAAGTTGCGTAACTCTTCAATTGTTTCATTTAAGAGAAAAACAAGAAGGTACTTTTAAGCTGTTCTGAAAATCAATGACAACACGGTGAGACCTTATTATGAAACATGGCACTTACGCCAGCAAGCATTGTGGCACTTGCGCCCCTATGTACTGACTTTTCATCCTATACCTACTTTCGGGTCGAACTGGACCAAAATCTTGTACAGTGTTGCCCTTCAATTATAATATAATCATAATATATATAATTTAATATATTATATAATATTTAAGGAAATATGACACTTAGAAATTTATCGATTTATCAGCGTTAGGTTCCCCCGGCTTTTTCCTAAAAGAATAAAGATTTTGTATTAAAAATGTAGTGAACGATAGCGATCATGCTAAGTGACCCCCCCCCCCCGAACTCTCCGTTTGTGAAAAAATTAAAACAATTTAATTTTGCTAAAATCGATTAATGTGTTTGTATTTTGAGGTTATGTGTGTTACAACTCTCCACAGCTTTACTTCCAAAATACACAATATTTTTGCCCGAAAGCTTGGGATAAGCAAAAAAAACTAATTTCTATGTGGCTACCGAAAACGTCGGTCTAAACCTCAAAATAGTAAACTTTTTTTGTTATTATTAACAAAAAAAGATGTCAGGGATGTCCGTTATACTATTTTATAACATCTCCGACTTCAGTTTTTAAACATTTTAATTTTCGTGAATAAAAACCCGGGGGGGCTGAAACCGCTTTCCACACGACCAAGTATCACATGCCCTTAAATATTTACTTAAAACAACGTAGGAATTGTTTATTTCTGTAATGAAATGTATTTCATAATAGTAAATCTTAGCATTAGAAAAAATAATCCAAGAATCAAGAACGAGTAAATTTAGACAAAATGGATCATTTTTTCTTCTTCGGTTTTAAAAATGTTAGTTATTACTGTATAATTTTGGACAATCAAAAAGAATTTAAGTTTAAACTTGAAATTAAATTCTTCTTTTGAAGTGCATTTTTACTTTGTCCTTTTATTAAAACTCATTTTAGGCCCGTTTAAAAGTACACAGGATCAATTCCATGAGCGTTTTATTTTATCAACAAGACAATGGCGAGAAAAAGAAGATACCGCGTTATTCATTCGCTCTCACCTTGCTCCAGTTCTGACTGCCCACAACCAGTCTCTATCAAATCACTTATAACTTTTTCACCATGAGCATAAAACTACCTTAAAAAGCGCGAGCAAAAAGATGTTTGAAATTACATACAAAATTATATCACAGTTAATAAACGCAGATTTTAAATATCGATTTCTGTTCTGGTACAATAAATACAGTAAAAAAGATGAATTATATACCTAAACTTAACAGACATACAATATTTGTTCAATTCTCA
Source organism: Druon quercuslanigerum (assembly GCA_010014905.2). Lineage (NCBI taxonomy): Eukaryota > Metazoa > Arthropoda > Insecta > Hymenoptera > Cynipidae > Druon > Druon quercuslanigerum. The sequence continues at coordinate 13,804 of JAAAKG020133478.1, forward strand.
CTTACCTGAAAGTCTAATCCACTTTTAAAAAGAGAGGTATAACCATTTTAATAGTAATTAATACTATTAATTATTATTTTAATTATTACTATTATTACTATTTAATAATAAATAGTAAATAGATTAATGTATTTTGTATGTTTATTCACTCTGTTTTAATTCCGCGCAAGAATGGTCATTATGACATTTTGCTTCTTTAACAGTTCTTGGTAATGCGGGGGGGGGGGGGGGGGATTTTTTAATTTGGGGGGCGCAAAAAAGGGGGGGTCCAAATGTTAACAATGTTTATTTAATTTTTAAAAAATGTGGAGGTTTTTTCTGTAATTTGTTTTTTTATTTTTTTTTTTTGAA
>JAAAKG020133479.1:0-14153 GCA_010014905.2 Druon quercuslanigerum
TTTTATTTAACGGCAACTTTATTCTCATCTTTATTTAAACAAAAGAAAACAGCCTTACGTAATATGTGAACAATCCCGTATTGGGAATCGTGGTCGACCGTTTCGCCACCTGGTGCTGAAAACTGGAACTAGAAAGAGTAGGTATAATTTTAAAGATGTATTTTAATTTTTGCATGAAAGTGTTTTTACGATAGTTTTGTGAAGTATAAAACAATGGTTGAATACTAAAAACACATTTTAATAAAAAACAAATAGTTTTAGATATAATTTCGATCTTATACAGTGAAAAAAAAACACATTTTTGTCAAATGGGTTTAAAAAAAACAATTATTTCACTGTTTCATGTAAGTTTTGATGTATTGTAAGCTTAAATAAACTTTAATTATTGTATGTAGCGACACATTTTATTCAGATTATGCAAAGAATACGAATAATAGACGATTGGAATTTAAATACGAAGTCCATTCTACCTTTTAGATCAGATTTTTAAATAGTAAATATTTCATGTATAAATTAATAAAAACTACTTTGAGTTCATTCATGCTACAAAATATGTTCGTTTAACGTTATAATCTTTTGAATATCATAATAAATAATACAATAGTTTTTTTTCAGGAAAATATTTCTGTAAAAAATGTTTTTTTTCGCTGCATAATATGTAAATTCCATCTAAAACCCATTGACTCTGACAAACGGCTTATTTTTATTATCCAATAAATACTTTAAACTCCACAAAAAAAATCCTTAAAACACTTTTATGCACTAATTAAAATGCATCTTTATAGACGTACCTATTCTTTTTAGTTCGGATTTTTGTCACCAGGTGGCGCATCGCTGTTTAACCATTCTCAATATCTCCATACTACTCTAGAATGTTTCTGTAAAAATATATGAAGTAATTATGATATATATTTGTTTGAACAATAAATGCGGAGCATATTCTCGAGAGAATTTGCTGAACAGAAACTTTTGGGCAATTAGGAAGAACTCTACATGGAATTGTCTACATATACTTAAATCTAGAGCGAGGTATCAAATAACTTAAACCCTCACCTTGGCGATCCATTGCAGGGCGACCTTGCAGGTGAAACTCCTCCCAGCATTTTTCTTCTCGCTTCTTTTTTCGCCTTCTTCAACGCTCTTTTTGCTGCCTTTGCACTTGCATCTTTAACCCCTTGCCTTTGCGGATCCACCTGTTCCTGGCCGTCATCTTCCACATCTCCCGGATAATCGTCATCATGTCCCTCACAGGCTCGCGGCAACGCCAGTGGATCCTTCTCAGCTTCAGCTTGAGGATCGTCCTGATCGGTATCTCCTTCGGGTTGATATGGATTCTGAATCTTGGCGGGTATTTTCAATACTGTGCCCTCACCTTGAGCACCAAAGGATATCTTTATAACTGGAGTCGTCCTCGCTGTCCTCGTGGGATCCTCAAAGACAGACTCGTCCCAGAGGTCTTCCATGGAGCCCACGGATCGTTTTTTCCTCGGTATTCTGACTGTTCGAACCTTCATCGTCGAATCTGCCGCAGCCAGAGTCTTCTTGTCCTCTTCATCTGGAATCTTGGCACTTTCGACAGAGGAACTGCTCAGTCTACGAGGCGTTGCGCAATATGCTGTTGTAGGATTGCTGTCTAGCTCCATGGGCTCTCCTCCATTTTCCATCGGCTCTTCACCATTCATCTCGGAATTCTCCACGTTGCTAGTCCTACTCCAGCACGCTTTAGAAGCGACCCTCATTCTACCTGCGAAGAGTGAGTACATCTAACAATACAGATTGATGTGTCTAGCAGCTCGGTTAGAGGAAAGATATTAAATTTCTCCTCTAGATGTATTTCTCATGGGTCTAGGAGCTGATTAGACAAGTACCCTATCTTACAATTGACGATTGGAAGAAGCAAAAATCGAAACTCACCAGTATTCATCTCGGTGGGCTGCAGCCTGGAGATTTTTGGAATGAGAGAGGCCCTGATCTTGGCCGAGTCCACGGCCAAAAGTCGCCTCTGACTTTTCTGCGCCGTTGAAGCTGGTTGTGGAACACTTCGACGATCGCTCTTTCGCGGCGGTACTGGTGCTGGCTCTGGAAGAGGCTCCTGCTTCCGCTTTTTGCTCACGTCGACATTCTCGCTATTTTCGTTGCAAATCGATCTACATTTGCTGCAGAGCACCTGCCGCGGCCTAAGCCGAACGGTGGGTCTGGCATGCTTGTATCTCGCAGGAGGGTTTATCTGCCTACGGAGGTCGGCCTTCGTTGCTAAGGCTTGCCTCTTCTCCTGAAAATAGCTGAAGCGAGCGGCGACGGAAGCGAGTTTGTCGCCGTCAGGTCCTGCCACAGGTTCAGGTGGTTGTATCCCGCAAGGAAGACCTCTGTAACATTAATTAAAAGTTAAGTTAAAAGGGGTTGCTTTAGCAGGGTGGTTGTTTTAATCAAAGACAAAAATTCAGGGCTTTTTTCCGGTTCGCAAACAATTGACATGGTCAATGAAATTTAAAAAATCGAAACCTAATTTTTTTCTTTTTAAGTAATAAAAAATTAAGTTGCAAATTAAAAAACTCAAAGGGGAACTTTTCAATTTTAAACTTTCGAAATTGAAGTTTAATCCTCTGATGGTGCCCTGGGTGTGGCAGCTTCCCAGAGGTAGTATAAAAGTGAAAATTGTAAAAAAGATATAGAGGGAAGTGTCTACATCTATTCGAGTTACAAGCATTTGAAGCGCGTCGTGGGAATCACCATGATTTTTTAAATTTCGCATGATTTACTGTCTTTTGCTAATTAAAATATTAATACCAATCTTATACAGCTATATTTCTAACATTCTAGAGATTTCATTTCACCCCTGAGAAGTTAAAAAATAATGTATTTTAAACAGCTAGTAAATGTGCGCCTTCAGATGGTTTAAATTATTTAATTCAAAAATTTTATATTTAAATGCTGAATAATTTACACATATAAAATAGAAGCTACCATAACACTTGTCAACTGAACAATTTTAAATTAAAGGCAGTTAACCTAGCAAATTAAAATTTTTAAGCTTTGATCAATTGTTTCAATTATAAAATTATATAATTATTAGCAATTTTAAGATAGCAACATTAAAAATTGTACGATTACATTTTTTTATAAACTGAACACTTCTTAAATTAAAAGTTAAATTTTTTTTATTTTTAGCAGTTTAAAAATTCTTAAACTGCTTCGAAATTTTATTTCAAAATCTTGAAACATCTACATGTTGATTTACAATTTTTCAAACGTTAAACTATTTTTGAAATCTTTTCAGAACTTCTAAACATGTTTTAAAATTATCTGAATTTTTCCTAAAAATTTTTCTGAAATATTTTTTTAACACCTGCCAAATTGAACAAATTTTCTTAACATCTTGCGCATTCATTTTGAATAATTTTGTAAATCCGTCGCAATCATTTTAAATTATCTCTTAAAATTAATTTTTAAAACTAAAAACCATTTTCGATTTTCCTATAAATTGTTTTTTATTCTTCTGAAGTCTCTCAAAAGTCTTGAAAAGCTTCTAATTTTTTTGTTCGAAATCTGCTTAAATCTATATTTTGTTTCAAATTAGGTCATGGGCTATTTGCACCGAAAATGTGGTACGAATAGCGAGATTTTTTCAGTCCTCGCAGACACTTCTTTTAAATAATTTGAAATAATTTCGAATTTTAATAGGCGTTCAATTATTATTTATACATCAAAATTTAACAATTTGATTTATAAAATAAATTTTTTTTCATGGAGCAATTAAAATGTTAACGTTCAAAGTTTAGTTTTTTTATTTTTGATTATTTAATTTATGAGTACTCATTTTAAATGAACAGTCAGAGATTTCGAAATATTAATTAATGCTTTATTTTCCTAATTCAAAATTTTAAATGGAATGGTTTAAAAATGGGACATTTTATACGGAAATAATATTTGAAATTTAATAAAAGCCTTTAATTATGAATATATAATTTTTCAGTTATTTTAAAACTAAAAATAGTTTATAAAGTTTCAATTGTGTGTTTTTATTTGTTTAACTAATAACACTTTCAAATTGAAACAGTTCAATTTTTAACGTTAAAATCGGGACATTCTAAAATTGTGAACTGATTCCGAATCGTCTTGCAAAGTAAATTATTATTCACTTTTTAGTCATTAAAGTATAGTTCAATTTGGATCATCATTATAATTTACATTCACATTTGATTAACTAAAATAAATATAAATTTTTTATTTTTTAAGTCTTTAAAACTGCATTTTAGAATTCTTTAAATGAAAATTTTACGCTTAAAAATTTTAATCTAAGATGGAAAATTTTGTAAAGAGAAAGAATTATTAATCAGGCATTCTAAACTGAATGATGAAATCAAAGTTGGACAGATTTTATTTTGTAAATACATGCAAAATTCCTAGTCAAAAAATAAATTCACTTTTCTTTGCCGGTTTTCCCGGTCTCATACAATTCCAGGTCATTTCCCGGTTTTCCCAGTTTCCTAGTCCAGCGGCCATCCTGTCCATATTTTTGTGATTTAGGTAAATAAAATACCTCATTCTTATAAAAACTAGCGGTGAATTTATAAACGATTGTATATAACATTGTATTAAACAATTTCTAATTGAGGAATGTTGAATTAGAACATTAAAAAATAATTCGAAATTGGAACCATTACAAAGCTTACTCTATGAGAAAGCAAAAAGTAGTGCAAAGATGTATCTCAAAAATATCATAATCATTGTTGTTTAAAACTGATTGGCTGTTCAATCGTGTACGTTGTTTTAAATATTAAATTTTGAATTTTAAACATTAAATATACAAATAATACATTTAAATACAAAAAAATCATAGAAAATAATTCTTTTAGAACAGTTTTAAGTTATGTGAGCGTTTTACACAAGAAATAGGTATATTTAATACAAAAGTATTAATATTTCAAAGATTAAAAGTTCTTCAACCTTTTTTTTGTTGTTTTGTTAACGTTTTTTTTACCGGAAATTGTCATTTGTAAATAAAAAATATTAGATTTTAGAGGTTCATCATTTTTAAACAATTTTAGGGTATGTTTGCGTTTTACACTAAAAAATGATATTTTAAAACAAAAAAAATTATAATTTGAACAAGATTTAGAATATTCTAACCATTTTTGGATTACATTAGGTTTTTCGTCGGCTATTAGTATTTTCAACACACAAAAAATATTTATAAGCAGATTCACAAATTCCAACAATTTTAGGTTATGTTTACGTTTTTTAACGAAAATTGGCATTTTAAACAAAAATAACTATCTTTCGAAACTTTCAACAACTCTAGGTTATTTTGGTATGTTTCACCTAAAATTTGTAGAACCTTGAACAATATTTGAGATTTTATTAAATGTTTTTAGTCGAAAATGGAACATTCTGATTTCAAAGAAGCATCATAATTTTTAAACAATTGCAGGTTATGATGGAATCTTACATAAAAAATTGGCATTTACAAACAAAAATCCTTATTGTTTAAACAAGATTTAAAATCTTGTACAAATTTAGATTATAGTAGTGTTTTTCGTAGAAAATTATTGATATTTTTAATAACAAATAATTTGATTTTAAGCCAAGCATTTATTATAAATAACAAAATTGACATGGTTAAACAATTTCTAATTGTGATAATAAAGAACACATTTTTAATTTCTGATTATATTAATATCATTCGCAACATAATTTAAGGACAATTATAAGAATAACTATTTCCATTTTTTTTAAATGTACGTTTCTAATTTGTTTACAAAATTATAAATAATATCAAAAGTTTCATTTTCACCACTAAATATCACTTGGAACATTTTTTGAGGAGAATTAAGAATAAAAATTTCTTTCTTTCTATAAATATATACGAGTTTTTGTTAACAAAATTTGTTTATAAAATTATTAAAAAATATCGGTGAAAACTAAAAAAATGTAGGATTAAAAATTTTATTTGTTTTGAGGTGGATAAAAGTGAGATTTTGGCCTACAATATCTCAAAATATTGAAATCTTACAAGATTTGGGAGAGTTTGGCATATTATGTGGATTACGGGAAAAAAATATTATTAACGATTTATGCACAAATATGAAAATTAAGTATTTTTGAAAAAATTAAAAATTGTGTTTTTAGCACAGCTAGATTGAACATTAAAAACAAATTTAAATATACATTCAGGCTGCGAATCATTTTAATTGTTTAAGTGTCAAAGAAACTTAAATTTCCCAAATTTAAGGTTTGCACCTGATTTTCTATTCTTCGTAATAAATTTAACAATTCTTTTGTTAATCTTTAGATTGATAAAACTTGGTTTGATATTCTAAACTCTTACTTATGAGACCATTTTTTAAAACACGGTCACCGTGAATTCTTAAAATCTGAAAGGTTAATGTAATTTTGTGAGTTTGACGTAAGTCGATAAATTCAAAGTGTCTTCATTTGCATAAAAAACAAAGAAAAAATCTAAATTCTTTTAATTCTTGGAATGAATGACAGCAGATTTTAATAAAGGAACATTTTCAAGTTTTTTTCAGCTATACAAAATAGTTTTCAACGAAAACTTTAAATTTACATTTTCAGTTCACAAAAAATTATTTTTAAACCAAACAAACAACGAATTTTCAATAAGATAGTTAAATTTTTAATCAGAGATGAAGTTTATATAAAATTTTTTTTAACAAACGTCAACTTTTAAAGAAAGATATGAGTTTACAACTAAAATTATGAATCTTCATCTGGAATAGTTACAGTTATAGTTAAAAAAATTAATTTTTAACAATAAAAAACACCAATTTTCAACCAGAGATGAATTTCGAACAAAATAGTTTAATTTTTATCCAGAACTTATGAAATTGAATTCTTAAAACGAAGACGAATTTTCAAACAAGAAAGATTTCAGTTAAACTTTCAACATAAAATATGTATTTTCTATAAAAATAAATAAATTTTTAACAAAAAGGCACGGTTATTTAACAAAGTAGTTAAACTTTTACCCAACTAGTTGAATTTTTATAATGGTCCAGAAGTAGCTATTACAAACAAATGAAAAGAGAAATACAAACAAATAAATTACTAACAAGTATATAATATCAGTGTGGCTGCAAAACTTTATTTTCAAAGTTCCTAATTTCACCCTCTTAATTTTCCCAGCTCATTAATATTTAAAGACCAGAATAATAATCTTGTAAAATTTTTGACGTAGAATCTTTTATATTCTTTGTAAATTCTGTTTCATAAAACATCAATTTCCTTAATTTTTTAAGATTTTAGGACACTGCTCGATTTTGGTTTTTATATCGCAAGAAATCTTGAAATCACACCTAATCTTGTATATTAAAATTGATGTCAAAATTTCCCTCGGAATGGCTACATTCTACAACCTAATTATTAGCAAAAAGTCACGCGATCTCATCTATCACGCAGTTTCGAGATTAGCCCTCGGGCAATGGTTTCACATACACATTAGTCCATACTATATGTACTATAATATCATACGAATTATTTCGTTAACGTGTTTTACGAACTTCCCGTTAGCTCTAGAAATTCAGGTATTGTTTCGAACCGAGCCAATCAAGATGCATGGACCGTGGTCAAATTGATTTAACCGTCTAGCAGAAATGTCGACACAGACTGATGGAAACATTCGAACCCAGGATAAATGAAACTTGCAACTCTAAAAGAAGAAAAAAAGTTTGTCACAAATTTGCCTAATTAAAACAAAATTGATTAAAAATATTATTTCAAGTCACTGAACCTGTAGACATCCCTTCGATTTTAGAGAAAAGGGACGAGCAGCTAATCTTGTTCGATGGGTGTAGACTGTAGAAAGAGGAGAGCAACCCAATATCTGACTTTAAAAATAATTTTTTTTTTCGTCCTGAAACTTGATATCGTTAAGAGTTCCGTTAAATCAGGGTGGCCATGATACATCAGGGCGGCCAAAGCACTTAATTTTTCAAATTCTCTTACTTTTTCCTGGCCACATTTTTATTTTCGCTGATTATTAATAGTTAAAGAGCAGAATTCTCATCCTCTCAGAAAAATATTTGTCTTTACTGAAATAAACTGTTTCTTAACATATTTTTTTTAACTTCACAAAGCGTAACTTGAAAATTAAGCAAGTAGTTTTAAATTAAAGATTTTTATTGGAACAAAAAATAAAACAAAGAGACGAATTTTCAAACAAAAATGAGGAATTTTTCAGAATACAATTGCGTTTGCAACCCGGAAAGTTGAAATTATTAACAAAAAATATCATGTTTAATCAAGCAAAATGACTTCTCCGCCAATAACATGTACTTTCTATCCCAAAACACGTATGTTTAACAAAACAAATTTTCAACCAAAGAGATGTCTTTGTAACAAAATGGATAAATTTTTAACAAAAAGGTTGAATTACTAATGAAATACCTGAATTTTGAGTCTACAAAGATGAATTTTCAAACAAGAAGATTAATTTTTTACCAAAGAAATTATTTTTTAACAAAATAGTTTAATTTGCAACCAAGTAGTTGACTTTTTAAGAAAAAATAATGAATTAATAATGAAAAATGTAATAGTTGATATTTTCACCAAGAAAGATTCGAATTTAAATTAAAACAGTAGAATTCTACCAAAAGAGGCGATTTTTTCACCAAACAGTTGCAAGTCTGACTTAAAAATATGAAATTTGTACTCAAACAGTTTCCTTTTCAATCAAAGTAACGAATTTTCAAGTAAAATTATGAATCTTTAACTGAAATCAGTAGAATTTTCTAGAAAAAAGATGAGATTTTAACCAATAAGATTAATTTTCTACGGAAAAAGTTACATAAATGCATTTTCGAATATGGAATGATTATGGAATATTCAACCACATTATTTCAATTTGGAATTTAAAAATTTAATTTTAAACTTGAAAAAAAATAGTTTCCACATAAGTAGTTCCCTTTTCAAATACAGAAATAAGTTTTTCGTTAAAATGACAAATCACCCATAGAAAAAAGGAATTTTTAACGAGAGTTTAACTTTCAACCAATTAGTTGAATTTCCAACCAATGAAAATAAATTATAAACAAAAAATGTAATGTTGATATTTCCACACAAGAAGACTTTTATTTTTAAAGAAAAACAGTTGAATTCATCAAAAAAGTTTAATTTTCAACAAGATTTTAATTTTCAGCTAAGAACAATTTTTCAGTCTTAAGAGACAATTTTTTTGTACCAAACTGTTGAATTTTTATGCAAAAAGGTGAGTTCTCAACCAAGAGATTAAATTTATACAAGAAAGGGCGAATTTTCAACAAAATACATGATTTTTCAAATAATAAAGAAACATTTTTAACAAAAAATGGAATATAATTTTAAATTACAGAAATTCCCTGACTTTTGCCATTTTTTTTTAAATCCTTGACTGGTCCCTGATTTCCCTGACCTGCGGCCACCCTACATCGATTTTTGCTAGCCTAAGGCAAAACTCATGTAGTCAGTAATGGTCAAATAGACACATTCGTAGTTGCTGCTTCTCCAGCACAGACACCACCCACAAGGGTGATACGAGGGTATTGATTCGAAAGAGGCGGACAATGAAGAACGGGTGGCTGCTGTATCCATCATATTTTCTGCCACCAAAATGGAAGCAGTATTTGCAATCTGAAGCACATATCCCATTTCATCCCCGCTTGCTTTATGTGCCTCCAGGAATACCATTCTAATGTTTCCAACTCTTCCCAAGCGCCAGTAAATCGCAAAGCCAAAGTCTCTAACCAATCTTTGACTTTCATCTTTTCACACTTTACATGAAAAATATTCCATGCGGCTACAAAAAATATTTTTAACTATTAATACGTTAATTAAATCGGTGAAACCACCTTCTCCTATGATTTTCCTCATCTAACCCCCTCTTCTTTCCCTTCCCCTAGCTCCTCTACTTCCAAAACTCTTCCCCTACTTCCCATCCCATTACTACCGCTACGATATCGTACATCACTACCCCTACCTTACCTCCCCTTTTCAATAGCTCCCCTGCTTCCAAAACTCTGCCTCTACTTCCCATCCCATTACTACCGCTACGATATCGTACATCACTACCCCTAACTTACCTCCCCATTTCCCCTTTATTTGCCTCCTCTCATTGTCTCTCACTTTCCCTACTTACCCTGCCTAGTCCCCTGTTATTTCCCCTTATTCCCCCGTCCACTTATTTTGCAACCTCGGAAAAGTTTTCACGAAAATAAGGAAATAAATTTTTTTTAAGCCAAATTTTCAACAAAAAGGCTGAATTTTCAAACAAGAAGATACATTTTCTATCAAAAAGACAAATTTTAAACTAAGTAGTTTAGTTCTCAGCCAAAAAAGATTATTTTTCAACCAAACAGTTGCATTTACCTCCCCCCCCCCCCAAAAAAAACAATGAATTTTTACCAAAAACAGAAAGAGTTGCATTTTCAGCCAATAAAGATTTTTCAGTCAAAAAAGAATCAAAATTTCAAGCAAACATTTGAATTTTAGAGTCAAAAAGACTAAATTTCTACAAAGCAGTCGTACTTTCAAGCCACAAAATATGATTTTTTAACAAGAAGGTTACTTTTAGATCAAATAGTTGAATTTTCAACAAAATAGTTGAATCCTCATGCTAAACAGATTATTTTTCAAAAAGCGCAAATATGAATTAAATGACGAACTTTATAACCACAGTTGGAATTTAAACAGAAAATATGAACTTTCAACATAAAAGTTAATTTTATATCATACAGTTGAAATTTCACCGAAACAGAGTACCCTGCAAATATAAATTTTTTACAAAATAGTTGAATCCTTAACCTAAACAAATTAATTTCCAAAAAGCAAATAATAATTGAAAAAGAAATAGTTTTAAATCAAATGTTTCATTTATAACCAAAAAAATGAAATTTGTATCAAAACTGATAACTTTTTTAACAATTAAAAAAATGATTTGAATTTTCAACCAAGGAAGATTTTTCAGCCAAGAAAGAAAAAAATTCAACCGTTATTAAATGTAATGTTACAACTTATTAAACAAATTTAAGCACGTTAAAAAAAAGCTTTTCCCTGACCAACAAATTATCTGACATTTCAAGGTTTTCTAGATTTTCCAGGTGAATAGAAGCCACGAAAAACTTTCATTTTAACATGTATTATCGTCTTAAGACTTTAAAATATAGACGTTTCTAATTATCCTTAAATCTAAATTAGGAAAATTACACTAATGACAAGACTTAAAAATTTGGTTGGACGTACCATAAATATCTTATTCTGGCAGGAGGAAAAGAAGGAATAGGTATAAATATCCGTAAGTTGATTTTAAAAGTTCTGAAAGAAGTTCGAAGTGGAATATTATGTTGTGTACTTTTCTTTTTACTTTGTTAAGCACTTCGTGTACTACTTTCGCGTTATCTGCAAGGAACTCGTGAGATCTAAAGAACCGCTTAGTTTCAGGGTATTGACTATCCTTGAAACTCATTAGTAAGGTTGCCAAGTGTTTCACTAAACTAATTAGATTAGACTGTATCCCCAATTACAGTTTTTAGGACTGGATCATATACAAACTATGATATCGATAGGAAAATGAATTAATACTGATTATAATTTAGATAAAAACATAACATCTAACAGAGACAAGTACCGGAAAAAAATTTCACAATCAATTTGATTTACATAGAGAAGGTTTGTCATGCTATGAGAGTTTGCAACCCATAAGAATTATATGTCGAGCAAACAAAGGAATGATTAATGCATGCACTGAATTCAAAACTTTATCAACATTTCATGGTTCAGATCGAATATGAGGCTTAAAAAAAGTCGCATGGAATTTTCAAAAAAAGTCCGCAAAAAGTCGCATCAAATTTTGGAAGATAATGAAAAATATCAGTATCAGACACGAATTGAAGGAAATAATAAGTTAATTTGGAAAGAAATATAAGGTACATAATTCTGAATTATTTTCAAACACATATTCTTTTCACAATCAAAATAAAAGTTAAAGTTAAAACAATTTTTTATAGTCATTAAGCTTAAAAGATTCTGAATCTTGGTTTAGAATATTTCTTTCTGAACTTCTAAACTTGTCAAACTGATTTATTTATAAATGAGAGAAGTTTATAATTATCATTTTATTGAACATTTTAAACTTGAAATTACTCAAAAAATAAAGCTTTAGAGTCCATTATTTTAATGTATGAAATTATTCATTTTTTTGTAATAGTGTGATTTCTCAGGAATATAGGGGAATGTATTCTTTTAAATAAAATTGATAAAGATACAATATAGATTTCAGTATGAAACGCTTAATTTTCCTAAGGTTTTTAAGTCGAAATATATTGCATTTTTAACAAATTAGTTAAATTTTCAAGTTAAAATTGAAGCTGAATTAAACAAAAAATCAACCGAATAGTTGAGAAATTTCAAGAAAAGACATGAACTTTGAACAAATTAATTAAAGTTTTAGGGAAATAGTTAAATTTTTAATTCACAATGATTAATTTTCAACCAAAGAGTTATATGTTCACACAATAAAAATTAACCATCTGCTAAAGAGTTGAATTCAATAAAAAAAAAAATTTTTAAGCAGAAAAACGCTTTTCCGGAAGACAGTAGAATTTATAAGAAAAAAACTTAATTTTCAATCAAGAAAGATGGATTTTTAACCAAAAATATTACTTTTCCGCCATAAAAGAGGAACTTTTAATCTATAAGAATAAATTTTCTATCCAAAAGTGAATTTTGAACATAATAGTTAAATTTTCGACCAAAAAATGTGTTTTTAACAAAATCGTTGAATTCGAATCGTTGAGTTGGATTTTCTTATTACGTTCTATTAATTCAGTTCGAATTTAAACCAAAAAGCCAAAGGAAGAGGAAGTTTCTTGGAAAAAAGAGAAATTCAGTGAAACCTACAAAAACGAATTTTTAACAACAAAGTTGCGTTTTCAACCTAAAAAATTGGAATATTTAAAAAAATATTTTACTTTTAAATCCGAAAAGATGAATTTTAAACGAAAAAGATATCATTTTCAACGAAGAAATATGAATATTCAACTAAATATTTTAATTGAAAAAAGAATTAATATTCAAGCAAAAAGGCGAATTTATGAAAGCACATCTGAATTTTTAACATAAAATTAATTTTCAATCAAGAATTATGAATGTTTAACCAAAAATATTACTTTTCCACTTTAAAAAATGAATTTTTAATTAGTACAGTAAATCTGTCGCGAAAAAACGCGTTTAGCGGAAAAAATTTTCCGATTCATTTTTTTTGCATGAATTGCTTGGGGCATGAGTTGCCTTCCGCAACATGGTCAAAACTCAGAAAGTTTTTGGATTTTGTTTTTCTCAAAAACGGTGGGTTTCTGTGAAAATTTATAAGAAAAAAAATGTTTTGTACATCATTCCCCAGAATTTATCTCATAAGGTTGATGTTATAGGATCGTAAGTTCCAAAAGTAGGTGGCGCTGAAATCACCAAAAAAGCATTTAAACGCTATATGACGGCCAAAAAATGTTTTTTGAACCGCACTTCAAATGCAAAAGTTTTTTTTATCTCTGAATCTTAATCTTTGTGATAGTAAATAAACATAAACCGGTCACTCGGAGCCAATGATTAGGAAGAAAACTAAAATGTACAAGATTTTGGACTTAGATCATTTTTCGTCCCAATCCTTGGCTCCGAGTGACCGGTTTCTGAATGTTTACTACGGCAAGTTCTACGGAAAGTCTCATTATTCCGAAATTCATCATTTAATCTTTGTATCAATAAACATTACATTTTTCCAACAAAAAAGTGCATCATTGTTTAAGAAGCTCTTTTCATTAATTACCCTTCCAAAATACTACAACTATATGATCTATGTTACTTAATTGCATAATGTGTTAAATTTTTACAAGCTTATTCCGCTTTCAAAATTTTTTAATAACTCAGTTTATAGTGAATAATAATTATTCCAGATTTGTTGAGTTTTAAATATGACACTATTAATTACAAGGTCGTTGCGCAAATCGACTATTTTTGACATTTCTTTTCTATTCAACTGCAACTGGAACGGAAACTATTACAAGTACGAAAAACATAATAATAATAATAATAATAATAAAAAGAGCCTCGGTGGCTCAGTGGTTAGATGCTCGGACTTCACCTCAGAGGTCCGGGGTTCGATCCCT
>JAAAKG020133480.1:0-14153 GCA_010014905.2 Druon quercuslanigerum
CGATTGCCCGAACAATCCTATCATTTAGGATAGCTTTGAATATCTTATACAGTGTGTTCAGACAAGTTATTGGCCTGTAATTCTTTGGGTCAGCTAAATTGCCCATTTTCGGCAAAATACGTGTGCGCCCTTCCACCAACCACTCCGGAATTAGTTCTTCCAACTTCAAATATAAGGTGAAAATACGTGCCAGATGCTGATGTGTTGCAGGAAATTTCTTCCGCCAAATGGTCTTGATACCATCTGGTCTTGGAGTGAAATAGTTTTAATACGTCTCAATACTTTTTTCACCTCCTCGGTAGTGATAGTTAGGCATTCTTTCTCAGGTGTCTTTATGAGGTCATCTCTTTATGAAGCTATTAATATTCTCTGAGTCTTCTTTTAGTCTATGTTGAACTTCGTAGACTTGTCTCCAAAACACTTCGACCACCTCAAGTTTGAGGGAGTGGTCGACAGTAACTGGAGGGTCATGCAAGAGTCGAGATGGGTCAGAGAGAAACTGTTGGTTTTCTCTGACCCACCTCTCTCTCCGCTCTAGACTTCTTTTAGCGTCAGATAGTATCCATATTATCTCAACAATATGCTATTTGATGGTCAGCAGCTTTGACTTGTTAAGTGTGTGATAACGGATCCGGAGTTCGAGCTTGAACTTTCAAACCTTGGCGGTAAAATACCTGCCAGATGTTATATAGTCGATAACACACTGAACTCGAAACGCGTACTGTCTAGCCCAGCCTATCCTTATAGCGGGATGATGCATTTGTCTTTTGGTCTTTTGGTCTTTTGATCAATCATTAGTTTTGTTGCACGGGTGGCATCAGCCAAAGCTCTCGCTGCATTATACACACAACAACTGATAGTCCACAGCTTGGATTCTTCAGAAAATTGTCCACGAAGCTCTTCATCCATTTTCGCCAGATCTTTTGGCTTGGGAGAAACCTGGGTGTTAATATTTCTCCTGGTCATAAAGCACCGCTCGTCCTCTATCGGATGCCTGCCCATGGTTGATCTGGTCCCCTCTCTTTCTCTGCTGCCGGCTTGTTCTGGCTCTGGTAGAGTAGGTGCTTTCTCATCCCCTTTTCAGAGTACTTCGTAATTCTCTCGTACAGGGGTTACACTCGCTTCGTAGCATTCTAGCAAGTCGTGATTTTGTCGCTCTGTTCGATAATAATGCCTCCTGTACACGGGCACAAGGTTTCTCTCCCCTATTGAAAAGTCTGGCGTCAGAAACGACATCGGAAATGACGGTGTCGTTGACAATGCTGTTTCTGACCTTGTTTACTGTGGGATTAAAGGAGAATGATTATTGAGAATTGTTATGAAAAGAAACAGAAATTCGGCTTTTAATGATTTATTAATTATTACATTATGGCGTTCAAATAAGATTAAGAAAAGTACAAACTGTAGACTGCGAAAAAGTGCTCAATACCAACATTTAATGCCATGTGCTAGAGGCTCGAAAAATTTTACTGGTAAGTACGTTTTTATATCACTGTGATTTCAGCAAGACCTGTGTCCTGCCACTTGAGGTCGGACAACACGAGGAACTTAAATGGAATTCTGCTTAATATCCGGTTATAAAACTATGATCCGATATCCGATAATAAAAATAGAGAATAAGAAGACTGCTTCTTATTCTCTATTTTTATAATATGTTGCTGCTATAATTGTTAATAAATTAACCTTTATTGTCAACTTTCCTAAAAATTAAAAAATGCTTGTTTGGAGATAAATCATTATGCTATCCACATTTTTCTACATAAGGCGATGGACCAAACTGTCTGTTTTAATGAGTTTGGTACCGATGTGATCACAATAATGTTTCCAAGTATTTCCAATTTCTGAATCTTTACTCATCGAAAAATCATCGTTAGCCAATGCATCCAAAAAAAACTCGTCTTCTATTTCACTGTAAAATAAGCGCCTTTATTTTTTTAGGCTAGATTCACCGTTTTTCATTTGATGTTGCTTGAAATGCACGATCTATCTAAAAAGATCTATCTAAAGATGCTAGCTTAATGCACCATAAACAAAAGTCCACTCAGCTTTCCAACTAAAAAACAATTAGATTCCTGCATTTACACGGATAACCAGATACATTGTTTTAATTTTACATGAAGTTTATTAATACACGTTGGGGTGTACGTGGTTTTCCACTAACAATTTTATGTGACTTGCCACGTTAACAATTACGATACCAATTTTAGCTATAGATATAGATTTGAAATTTGGAAAAAGTATTTGAAGAAAGCTAATCATCCTACTAAAAACCTGAGAATATAGTGTAGATTTATCTGGTTAGTAAGTTTAAGAGATTTTTAATTAAATAAAAATGATTTTTTAAATAATTAAATTCATATAAACTGTTCAAACATCATCATAAGCAAATTAGAAAATAGTTTCAAGGACATTAGTAGATACTTGAATAAACTCTTTGTACACAAGCGTTTTTATGAAACAGTGAGTGAGGATGGAATAAAAACAATGTTTAATGGAATTATTTTTGTTACTTATATGCCTTAAAATAATTTTAAGCTGATTATTGTCATTATGATGAGGTCCAAGCAGTTTATAAAATCTTAATTCCTTAAAAAATAATATTCTTGATTAGTTAAAAAACTTGACTTAAAATAAATGTTTTCGACATTATTAATATTAAATAATATAAGAAAATACTATTAATAATAAGAATTCGTGGTCAAGAATAAATTCAAAACGATAAAAATTTAAGAGCTGTTTTTCAAATTAAGTCTCCGTAAATAAAATTATTTCCGAATGAAATTTCGAAAGTAGAAAAAATGTAAGACTTTATGAGTTGATCACAATATATCAAACCATGTCGAATTTTCTTTAAAAATAAGCTTTTATATTGAAATTATTTCATTATTGAAGCCTTAACCATTAAAACTTTTCCAAGATACAAAAAAGGCATGTTAAATTTGCGTGTAACAAACACACATTATTAGTTTCGACGTACCATGAAAGGACTGAGTAAGCGAAAATAAGACCTGGAAAAAGGTGGTGCTTATGTAAAATGATAGAATGGTACCTTAACAAGTAAAGTAAAGAAATATACTTTTAAAAATTAATTTGATAATACTGGCAAACATTGATTTTATGTCCTCCTATCGGCTTACTGTGCGGCGGTAAATAGTAAAAATTATACAGGTATGAGCTGTATTATCATTCCAATGATCTTTGAAGACAGTTATTTAAAGGCTGAAATTGAAGAACATTCAAAGAAGTCACAATCAGAATACGTGTGTCCTAATCCAAAACCCTGCTTTCAATATATGTTAAAATTCTTGTCAGAGAAGGTATTATATTTGTGTAAAATTCGACCCCCCCTCTTCTCCCGTTTTTGGCGAATTTGAACGTTTTGAGACCCTCTGAATCTTAAAAATAGGTTTGGACAATGTGTGTCTCTGTCTGTATGTATGTATGTATGTATGTATGTATGTATGTATTATGTATGTATTATGTATGTATGTATGTATGTATGTATGTATGTAAGTGGAACGGTGGTCGTGGGGGCTAAAGCGCAGGCTTTGGACCCACTCTGTCGGCTTGCGGGTTCGATTCCCGCCTCGCACTCTGTAAGAGCCTCGGTGGCCCATGCGTTGAACACTAGCCTAGTAAGGGAGTTGTTCATCTCCATAGAGTCGTGGGACCGATACCTCTAGAGAAAAAGGTTCTCTAAGTACTTTAGGCTATTGCTCTTGGTGGTGCGGAACCCACCTTAAACTGTATGTCCCCCTTCCACCACCAAGTAAGTGTGTGGATGTGTGTTAAGGAATAGAAAGAAGGTGCAAGCAATATGTAAACCCTTAGGGGACACATCAGAAGCTTCCACTAATGTATGTATGTAAGCATATATGTAAAGAAGAAAATTAACTGTTGAAAGATGTCCGTTAAATGGATAGGAGGTTCTTCGGTTCGCTCAAAACAAGTTGCTTCGATTAGCATTTCAATTTGCTCTCAATGCGAATTCCAGAAGGTACTTTGTGGGCAGGAGCGACTGGGTTCAATGGGGCTGTAAAGGAGAAATTAATTTATTTAATTACTGACAATCAATTGAATTTTCTCTGTCTAATTAAATAATTTGAGTTATTTCATCAATATGCAATTATTGGAATTTTTGTTAATTATTTATTTGAAATCAAGTAAAGTTTACTTGTTCAATTTTTAATTGAAGAGGTTTTGTCTGCCTACTCAATTTTCAGTCAATCGATCAAATTTAATCTATGCGATCATTTTTGAATAAGCTATTTCGGTTTATTTTAACATTTTGGTAAGTTTCTGTTTTCTAATATAACACAGCCACACAAAAAAATGTCGTGATCTGGGGAAGCGACATATGTTTTTCCATGGATTTTAACGCGCTTAATTCAAATCAGATGTTATAATTTGTCCAACACGTCAGCGTTTCACCGTTCTGAAAATGAGGCATATCAATTCTTATATATTTCGATGCGATAATTTCAATTTTTCAAATAACTTTTTTTGTAAAGGTTATAAATATGGTTATTTTTTGTATTAACAAAAAAGTTTTCGGGATAAATACTTTGTTCTCTAGATTTTAATTGATTTGATTTAATGAAATTCTTTAATTAGATACAATTATTTATTGGCTTCTTAAACTACATAAAATGTAAAAACACTAGTATTAATGATAGTTATAATAATATTTATTTGATAATGATAGAATCCTCAATTACAGTTTTAATTATGAAGCAATGGTATTCTCTGATTTCTTATCCCTCCTTGGTAACTGTGCATATATCTTGTGGTTTCCTTCTTAGCGACCGTAGTACAGTTACCCTAGTTAGGCTCAAACTTATATAAAAGAATTCATGAATTTTCATAATTTCAAAACATATTTTTCAATCTATTTTCCATGTTTTTTATTTTATTTGTAATACTTGTTGTTACTGATAGAAAATATTTAATTCTTATAATTTGTTGTGATTTTCAATCACCTAAATGACTGTCAAATATAATTTTAAATTGATATTGCCTTAACCTAAGAGAGATTAGCGACGTTTTTCAACGCGGACAAAGAAAGAAAAATAGGTTGTATCTTTATTTGTTTATAAATTATACATATTTTTTTATCGCTTGATGAGAAATTGTTTTTGAATGATTATGTAAAATAAATTTAGGCATTACGAAAATGTCACTATATTTTTCACTTGATCTACATTTGTTAATTTTTTGTCAAATAATTTTCTTTTTAATAGGAAGTAAGTGTAATTTTACTTAAATTTATAAAAAAGTTTTAAAATAATAATTAAAAAGGCATTATTGAAAACTTATTATTTTCACGATTTATTTTGATCTAAGAAATCTTCCACGATGTTGTTACGAAAATCCATAAAAACTGGGTATGCATTTTTCACTTTCCACCGACGTACAATGCAGCATATTTTTATAGTTTATTTACACACTTTATTATGTCCAGAATTATTTGGTTACTACTATATTAAAATGCTTATTTTAAACAAAACAAAGGATAGGGCCAATTAAGAATCCCCTGTGGGTCACCAAGCCAAATATGTATTTAAATATGAATATGAATATAGAGAAAGATTTTAGAGTTTAAGAAATGATTTTTCAAGAATTGCAAATCCTACTGATTTCGTTTTTAGCCACCAAATTTGTTTTTTTTTTAGTTTTATTTTTAGACACAAGATTTCAGAAAAAAATTTATAATTATTTTTGTTAAACCTCTTTAATATAATTCAGAACTACTAGCGATCGAACAAATGCTTTTTCACGCAGAATTTGATCTATTTTAATTTTTGTAACAACAATTTTTTCCTCCTACATCCACAGAAAAACACCAATTTAATGGAATGAGATATCTAGCACCTTTTCCCAAAAAAAGTTCCGTGTTCCGGGGCGATATGCTGTCCACAGAACCTAACCCCTTATTACGCACCCCTATATAAAGTATTTGAAGAAAAAATTAGTTGTCCCATAAATAAGCGGATAAAAGTACCAGATGACTGTTATATCAAGATGTTATCCTTTCTTATTATTTTTATTCTAGTCGACCGATGATCCAAAAAGTCTGGTTGAAGAACTTGATTTTTTTTAATTTAAAAGAGTATAAAATTTACACAAGAGCATAATTTTTGCTCAAAAAATATCTAATAAATTGCAGCAGAAAAGAAACCGCAGAAAAAATGAATGTATATGCAATGAAATAAGAAAGTTGAAAATTATCGTAGAGATTAGCGTGAAAAATATAAATACCTTCATTTCTTTATTATATTCTAGTTTATGAAGTTTTTAATTTTAAAAAAATAATAAAATTTTAATATTTTAAAACATTTCACAATTAATTATATTACATAAAATTATTTCTTTTAAATTTATTTCTTAATTTTTTGCGAGTTAAAAAAATTCATTTATAACGTTTTCGTTGCTTACAATTTTATTGTTGATACCAGATCTTAATTATACTTCATTCTTAGTATAAGTCCTTATTTTTAATTTTTATTGCGTTATAATTTACCTAGTTTTTTCAGATGACTGTCGAGGATTTAATTAATTTTGAGAGTCACAGACCATTGAGCCTTTAAGAAATTTAGTAAAAACTAGGTGTGTGCGGGATAGAGAATTTTACTGGTCGGGAATGGTCGGGAAATTTTGCATGAGGTCGGGACGGATCCCGAGTTGTTCGCGAAATCCCGAAAATGTCGGGAAATCCCGAAATGTGGGAAAACTGCCTGTCTCGTCATACTGGCTATTTGTTGCAAATATTTGTTTATAACAAATAACTTGACATATAAACAATTTTTTTTCCTTCCGCCAACCCTTTTGTATCAAATCCGAGCCCTGATGCCACCAAGAAAAATTTTCACGGAGAATTAAAAAAAAATTTTTTTAATCAACATTTTTTTAGCTATTTGCCGCTCTATAAAAATTTAATCGAACAAAAATTTCAAAATTGGCCTTGACAGATTTCTTAAGAATTTAATGCTGAATTTTTTCAAAAAAATAAATTGAAAATCAATTAAGAATTGTGACCTTAAGGTTATTTTGAACATCTTTTTTTATTTCGCCCCACTGTGCGTCGGGACCGGCACGACAAAAAACTCCCAGAAAATTTAGGAATCACAGGCATTTGGTACGCTCAAAAATTTCAGGAATGCTGAAAAACTTGGGAATCTCGAAAAGTCGGGAAAATTCTGAAAAGTTCGGGAAATCCTGAAAATGTAGGGAAATTATTAAAGTGTCGAGAAATCCCGAAAATGTCTGGAAAGTGCCTTTCCCGTCCCGAAGCTTTTCCCGACCCTTCCCGACATCAGGATTCCCGAAAAGTCGGGATCCCGCACACCCCTTGTAAAAACTATTTATTCTCTGGGATCATATCAGATTCGTCATAATTATGGTAGATAAAATTAAATCATTTAACATTTTTCAGAAGAATATCTAATTTTCGAATCTAGTAACAACATGTTAATATTTAAGCTCGTCGGGTCATAAAATGTGTCTCGAGATACCATGAAAGCGATTGGTCGAAACAGTATTTTCATTCTAAGCCCCGAAAACCAGGTAGAAAAATGGTGGAAGATGTGCAATGTTAGTGAGTTGTAGCAAATAAGTTATATACCAAGGTAAGCGCCGCAACGAGTTAGTGACTAACAAATAGTGTCTCAGGGGAGGGGGGGGTGATAGCTAAGGACCCTCAACTTACTCCTGCGCCGCCTCCCGCCTCATGCTACAGCGTGTAGACCGCTGGCCGTCCCGTACGTACGCTAGCTTCGGTGTTTTGACTGGCGCGTCGTCTTATCTCGACTCGTTTTGACATTTTCTTAGTTCTCTAGTTTCATCTTTGATGCTCTATACATTAGTCTATTTCTTCTAGACTTGGTTAAAGGTTTTTCTCAGTCTGTGGCTCTTCGTCAGCATGATGACCCTTAAACGATCTTTTTTTCCTGCCCACTACTTCACGGAGTTTGCGGAGAGTCAACTGATACGCTGAAGGATATCCTTCTGGCCTGTTTTAACGAAAAGTTCAATAACACGCATGCGAAAGAACATTCTTCTAAATCCCCTTTCCTGGAAACAGCTAAGGTTGTTGCGACTCAGGTTTTGACCCTGTTTGAAATTGCATCAATACCTGCTGCGGGCCAAAAAATAATCACTGAGAGAATTGTTTTTTTTCCCTAAAGAACACCTGAAACTTCTTTAGGTATACCCGAATAATGTTAGAAACAGCAGTAGCGGCTTAAAAGGGGCCGTTGAAAAATTTGTTAAAAAGTGTAATGCACTTTTCGACGTGGCGACGTGGAGTAAGTTTCAGCCACTGTAGTGATAAGTCAAAGAAAGTTCCGGCAATTAAGAAATTATTTCTCTTAGACTAAAGAACCTTGAGACAGATGATGTTAGGCCAAGTCGATAAGAAAGTATCTGCAGTCCTGAGAAAAAGGGAGTCTAGAAAGTCCGCGGTGTTGCAACCAGAATCGGAAGATTTTGGTGCTGCTGGTCAATATACCTCCCGTAAAATAAAGATAGGAAGTGAATCAGACTCTGGTTTGGGAAAGGAGTTCAAAATAAAAATTAAAGGAAGCCTCTAGGAACTGCAGAAAATAGATCTGCACTGCTTAATATTGTTCTAGTAAGTGATATGTATGTTTTTAGCTTCAGATTATATCCATATTTCTAATAGTCTATGTTTAAAAGTCAACTGTTTAGCCTATGACATCATTTTAAATCTCAGTGCAACAACATAATATTAATCATATTTATGTTTTATGATCATAAAACTCCTTAAATTTTCTAAGCTTCAAACCCTAATTATAAATTATTACACATATGGTGACGTCAGCTTTAAAGAAGTATGTAACGAAATTGTTTTCGTTTAAAACCAAGTCTTATCAAATGTAAATATCTCAGAAGAACAAAGTTAATGCCTCGAATATACAAGATAACAGCTATAGTGTAAAATGTGAAACGTAATGTAGCAGTACAATATTTATCCGCTACATTTGAAATTAAATTTCTAATTAATACGTTAATCAGTTTGTCCGCTACTTAGACAGGATGACGCAATAACGTTTAGTGTCGCTACACAAATAAATTCAGATATGGCAGTGCCTAATACAAATTTCGTTTTAAGAAAAAAATAATCTTCTAACATTTCTATAATAAAAATTAGTTCAGCTTAAAACAAATAGTTCCTGTGTAAGTACTTCGTTCATACTAACCAAATATTCATTTAAAGTGTGAGAATTGTTTATAATTTGAGTAAACAACTATATATATTATTATTTGATACAGTGTGCTACATACATAGAAGGTCCTATATAGATATATAATATGTATATGTAAATTAAATTAATGTACTTTTCCTGAAATCCAACGCAAGAGGAGGAGTCCTTTTGAGTTTTCATTTATTTTCATTAACTCATCATGATTTTTTTATATTTTATAAAGAAATAATTTTACTGTATCTGCTCCAGTTTACCAATGCGTATCAGATAGCGGTTTTACTATCAATCTCAAAAGAGATTTACAACAAATTTTTTCTCAGCAGGGAGAATTATTTCGTGTTTGCTTCGTGTTTATTAGAATCAAGCCGGAACCTCCACTATAAAAAAATTAAAAGAAAAAAATCAATCACGTCGGAATTTTGGGCTTTTGTTGGGCTCCTGAACGCACAAACAATCAATTTCCAAAAACTATCCCTACTAAAAATAAAACTGCACCTTATGTAAACACTTAAATTAGAAAAAAACACAGAATAACATAATTTTGAACTTATTTTGGGCTCCCGAATGCTTGATAAAAATTCCAAAAACCACCCCCTGGCCAAGAATATAATCTGTGAAACACAAAATGCACCAGATTTTGATCCTATTTGGACTCTCGAATATAAAAGACAAGAATTTTAAAAGCAATAACTATATGCAAAACAACTACTTTCACTGCACTCTTAAGCTCTCGAATTATTAAACTTTTTATGCAAAAAACACCCCTACATCTCAAAAGCAAATACCTCTCTATAAACACAAATTCGAATTTTGAATTATCTCAAAAATACTGACAGTGTGCAAAGGGGTTGGTCTTTGGTGTTAACGGTTAGAGCTGAAAAATCAGGTTTGGTATTTTTAAAATCCTAAAAATCAGTCATCTTAATGAAACTTGAAAATTCTAAAAATGATTAGTTTTTGACAACGTTCTATTTGCGTTACAACCAGGGGTTGTCAGTTAACCCAAAAAAAATCGGTTCTTTTTCTAGTTTCTTTTTTTAAATTAGCTAAATAATCAGTAAGGCTTTAAAGATGCGTTTTACATATTTCGTATTGTTTTATTATCACTTAAGGGTTTTTTCAAAAAAAAAAATAAATCTGAAGGTGTATTTTGAGGTGTCACCCTTAAGGAAGATTTCGGCAATAATTACAATTTTTTCCGCTATTTTAAAAGCAAATTATTTTTTTGTGCATAGAGTGACACTTTATACCAAAGAATAAATGTTTAAATAATTATTTACAACAATTTATTATTGTTTTATGTAATTTTCATTATAATATGGTCAGAAAGTCACGGTTTTTACAAAAAAATTCCACTTTTTGTCAAATTTTTACCTAGAGGGAGGAATTAGTTTAATTATGTTAACAAGATTGATTTTTTAAACAATTTATTATTATTGATAATAATATTCTTTCTGAGTGATGCTAGAAAATTTAGGTTTTTAAAGAAAGATTAAAATTTTGGTCCAATTTTCAACCAAAATGAGATAAATAATTAATTAGGGGCAACAAAATTAATTTCTGGAACAATTTATTATTAATATCATTATTATTTGTATTCTATTTGAATAATTTTAGTTTTAGTTTTAGTTTACACAAATTTTTTCTGAACCTTCTCATTTTTTGAACATTAGTGGTCAATTATTTATTCCATTTTAAAATACAAATACATTTTTTAAATATTTGAATAAATAGGCTTCATTTATTTTTGATAGATTAAACTTAAAATATATTTACGATGACTTCTTGCAGATGATGCGATTATTAGGCGATGATGTACTTATACTTTTATAAACAGCTTTAACACTGGACGCTTTTTATAGCTAAAAATTCGCTTGAATAGCCATGACCGTGACGACATAAATGTATTAGTTACGCAATTTTCAGATAGAAATTTAAAACCTTTAAATAACACAGAAAAAAGTATAAACAAGTATATATTTAACAAGTTCTTTGTAAAAGTAAAAAAAAAAGATGTAAGATATAATTTTCTATAGAAATATATGCTATTAAAAATTAAATTTATTTTAAAAGATTCTATGTGCTAAAGTTTTTGAACGAGAACAAATGATAGGCATTTATAGAATTGAGTCCCTCAATGACAATCTCATTCACAACTCGCGATGTACCAGCATACACTTGTGTAGATACTTGTAACATAAATGTAATCATCTATTTGTTGTTTCAGAATTAAGTTCACAGTCTAAGCGTTTTCCCGAAGATGGCCCTAGTCGTGACAGGTCAAGGTCTCCTACTCTCAGGCAATCTTTTCCTAACTTACTTGGATTTGAATTTGAAGATCTTGAATTGATTCGCCTTATACCCCATAACAATCCAAATCGGGTATTCGAACTCCGAAGATACACTTTTCCTCCAGATAAACCACTTATATTAAAAATAAGATATCGTGACCAAAATCAAATTCCAACCGGAGAACAAATTGTTTTATCA
The DNA here is from genome assembly GCA_010014905.2 of Druon quercuslanigerum. Lineage (NCBI taxonomy): Eukaryota > Metazoa > Arthropoda > Insecta > Hymenoptera > Cynipidae > Druon > Druon quercuslanigerum. The sequence continues at coordinate 11,715 of JAAAKG020133480.1, forward strand.
ACGAACAATGGTGACGCCTGCGCAATATTTGATAAAACATTAAAAAGGCAAACGATTCTACGAGCAATCTTCACACGCGGTTCTAGGAAGTTAGTGAGGGTAAAGATAAACATCAATAGCAGTGAGGTTAGAGAATTGACAGCAGAAGAATTGGCAGAATGTCCAGTATCCACCCAAGAATCAATCGCAAAGAGTTATGGAGTAATAAGTGCGTATGCAATAATTCATTAATATTCGTTAATAGATTTAATAAAAACGCGAGCGAAACTCAAACCTATGTTTGCAATCGGTCCTTATATTTACCCTGCGTTTATCCGCAGGCATTTTAAAATTAATATTCAATAATAAGATTTTACATTCACAGTCATATTTTTCTACATTTCAGAAATTTTTTTAAACTTATTTTTAAACTCACATTAAATATCACAAATTTTATATCACTGGATATTATGCCATTTACAATGAAATTGATTTCGGCTTTTGTATGTTCAGTTCACGAGTTAAATTTTTCAATTCTGAAACTATTCAGCATATAATACGTGATTATAAAATCTTTTAGATACTAAACTTTACACTTATAAATGGATACTGTGAATTTAAACAATTTAAAAATTCAGTTGAACATACATGTGCCAGCCTAATAATGTGTAAGTAATTAAAACAAAACTGAAATCCTGTATTTTGTTTTTTCAGAATTAAGTTCACAATCCACGGATGGTGGCCCTAATCGTGGCATTTATCGCTGTGGACCTTCTTCCTCGTCTCCTGGCGGACATTCAGCACACGAGACTAATTCTTTTGCGACACCTCATGATTCTTCCAGGTCTCCACCATCTGCCGAACCTCCTGTTGGTGACAGGTGGATATCTCCTACTCTCAGGGTAACATTTTCCAGAGTACTTGGATATAAATTTCATGATCTTCCATTTATTCGACTTATTCCCTACAACCATCCAAATCGGATATTCGAGCTACGAACATACGTTTTTCCTCCAGATAAACCAATTCGATTAAAAGGAAAAAATAATGTCCTGAATCCCATGGAAAGCAGCGAACAAGTTGTATTATCATCCTCCAATGGCGACGTCTGTGCAATATTACATAAATCATTAACCAGCAAGACGTGTATTCGTCCAATATTTACCTCTATTTTCGGGATCTCAGAACGAGTGAAAATAAACATGAATAGCGGCGCGATTGAAGAACTGACCGCAGGAGAAATAGCGGAATGTCCACCAGCCCCCCATGGATGCACCAAAAAGTTTTATAAAGTAGTACTTGTGTGAACCACAATATTATCACAGTGTAAACAAATTTTGTTGAACGCGCGCGTCAGACAGATTTGGTGCTTTGAGCAGTGTTATCACACTTTCAACTCCTTTATGCATAGACCACACTAATTTGAAGTTCAAAAATAGGTGTTTCAATTTATAATTACTTTTGTATAAATTTCGCTGAATGTTGTGTCATTTAAAATAAGTTTAATTTCAACTTTTTTATGTTCAGTTATGAATTATATTATAAATTATATTATTGTCTAGACTCCCTATGCAAGAGAAAGATGTAAATTCATTCTGGCGCGGCAGAGATGAAGTTGCAGATAAAAAATGTATTTTTAATTTATAAAAATATGAAGAATTATGTTCTTAGCTATTGCATAATTCGTTCCACAATATAATGTATCGTTTTTTTTATCGAAGAAAGTGTATGTAAATAGAAAGTGGCTGTGGAGAAGTTGTTCAAAAAAGGCTAGAGAAGTTTTCTGTGACATCTGTTTTAAAGAAATCTATAACCAAATTGTGTTTAATAGGACTGTTTTTATTAAATGTCTGACAGTCCCTGAGAGTCCCTTCCGTTTTCTAAAAATATATATACTGTTCATCGGTTCTAAATGCAAAGTCTTCCAGTTTCAGTCGAGAGACTGCGTCAAACAACATTAGAAATGAGCGCTATATAGAGAGATATTGGACAAATTTTTAGCAGGAAGGGCGTCCCAGTAAGACTTGAAAATCAGGCATTCGGACACAAATACATCATAATTTCTAAAAGTGAAATCTAGATTTTAATAAGACAGCTCTTTGTGAAATTCGCAAGTTCAAAAATAATTATTCGCTCATAACGACTTTTCGTTTTCGATATTAAGGGGTTATATACAGTTAGAAGGCTGAAAAAAGCGAATTTTCCAGAATTTTTTCTGAGTTTTGCGGTGACCACTATATCTCTGAACTGAATCATCTGAAATTAAAAAGCAAACAGAATTTGTTAAAGTAATGTTAAATCTAGTAATTAGTAATTATCGGTGAGAAAAAATCTTCGATTAATTACTAAAAAATATACTTAAGAAGCTCGTGTTAAAATTTTCGACTAATCGGTTTAGCCGTTTTCGAGTAATGTTGGTCACCGACTTTGAAAACACCATTTTGAGAAAAACGCGTTTAA
>JAAAKG020133481.1:0-14152 GCA_010014905.2 Druon quercuslanigerum
ATATATAAATCGGAGTACTATGTTTGTGTAGACTATATTTGTGCTTGTTGCTTCACCTGTTCAGGTTGATTACCACACTCTGCTATAGATCCGGACCTACTGGCACTAATGTCCCTCGTTTCGGGGCGAACTTCGCCCGGAGTATTCTCGCCTTCCGTGGACTCTGTGTCCCGGGTGTTAGTAGAGCGAAAGACCAAGAAACTGCTCGTGCTTCACCTCCTGGCGGCGACCGGCGTCCTTCTCTACTACGTCCTGGTGGCGACGGTTAAGGTTTGCCATTTCTGGACCAGGAAGTTCGTGTAACCTCCTGTTGATGACTGCTGCTGGCAGTAACGGGCAAGGTTCGACCTTTCATGACGAGAAGTACTGATACCCCTGAGCCGGCGACGGAGTCATCTCTGCCCAGAGTTCAAACCCATTCAACTGGCATTCAAGAGGTCTACCTTTCGAAGGCCTTGTGACTACCGTTTGGTAGGTTTCTGTCCCGACTCACGACTCGAACAATTGGCTAAAAGAACTATCCAATTAAGGCGTCTAGTGGGGAGTGGCTCGGGCCAGCGAGTGGCAGAGGATTCTTCCAAACTAAAACAGAAGTTATATGTTTAATCTTTGCTATAAAAAAAAGAAGATTTTCTGTCGTAATAAAAAGTCAATAAGTAGACTAATTCCTTGATGCAAGTTGCATTTTTTTTAGTTCTCCCTAGGCAGAAAGAGAGCGGAGACTGGCGAATGAAAACTCGTTGCTTGTTGGTACAGGATTCCGATTGACGATCGAGGCTGAAACGCCTAAATTTTATGCCCACAGGTTTGGGGCGAGCGCCGAACTTCGCCGTGATGCTCCCAATTCGTGCCGTTAAAGCAGAGAGTTAATGTAGGTTCGCAGTTGTTTCCCAGCATGCCGTTTTTGGGAGCCTGCGCGCCAATGGCATCACTGCATTTCGGAACTTCGTATCTACTGCTTGTAATGCATTAGCTATCCGTCTATTTAGCGTTAAAATTGGTTAAAATTAGTCTAAAATCTACTTTTCCTAACTATTTCAGTTTAACGTATATGTCTTTTGACAGAATGCAAATTCGCAAGTACATAGACTCATACTCATTGGATGGAGATGTTAACAATTACATTAATGGAGATCAGTTTTTAAGAATATGTGTAGCTGGAATTTACTATTTAATACCTGAATAAATATACTTTTTACTGATATAAAATGACTTATTATTACTGTTTTTCGGAAGATATATCTGTAGATTAAAATCGATGAGCCAAATCGATGAACCAAAATTGCAAGGAGAACCACTGCATGCACCAATACTCTAATGGGACTCCAAGCCTGTAGAATTTACTACAAGCGTCCTTGAGCCTTCGGCACGTGCGCCCGCCGTTACTTACGCATTCAGCAACCGACTGAACAAAAAGATCGGGAGAGCAAGGCTCTTCGATGGGAGAATTGGAGACTCGAACGGGCGAAACTCCTGCTTGTAAGAAAATACAAGCTGGGATTCTCAAAGTCAAGGTTTTTTAAGTCCACCGTTTTATACATAAACCATGTATATTGCTTTATAAGATTTTGTATCTGTAATGAAAGGCTCATGCGATAGAACTGAACAAATATTGTTGACTATTAAATTTAATTAAATATTTTAGCAAATTATTGCTAATACTGCTCAACTGTTTTGTAGAGGTTCCAATAATTTATAAATGTGTCACATTACAACTGGTATTACGTTGACAGACGGAAGATACAAGATAATCTGAAATAAAGGACAACAGCTGGAGAATAAAGTAATAATTGAATAAATGTCTTAAATAATTATTAAATTATTAAAAATTAAAATAGGAAGTTGATTAATAATGTATTGGTAAATTTTATTTATAGTTTTTATTTATGTCTTTAAATTTATTGAAATTTTGATATACTGATTCATATAAATTGATTTAGTAATTCGTCTTTTAAAAGTATTTTTTCCATAGAAAAAATTAGTACGTTATTAAAATCAAAAAAATTATTAAATTTCCATGAATGTTGTGACAAACCTGAATTTAAATTTCCAATGCTGGAAACTTTTTGTGCGAATACATTCTGATTTTAAATCTTATGTCTGTTTCAGTTAAAAAGAACCGTACAAACTTATATTTATACCTTTTAAATAATTCCACAAATTTTAAGCTTAATATTCCAATGCGTAGGGCAAAATTGCAAATATGGTATTCGAATGACGAAATTGCAGAAACGTAAGGTGACGTTACTATACGTAATGTTGTAGTTTCCAAATGTCGCTATTAGTATAGTATACACATGAAGGATCACCTCACATGTATTAAAATTTTTTAATACAAGTCCAGTAGCCAATAAAAATGCCCCTATTTGTAAAACACAAGGAATTCATGGAATTTAAGGATTTCGTGAAATTTACAGAATTTACGAAATTCGCGGAATTCATAAGGCGCCGGAATTCACGGATTTCATGTAATTCACGTAATTCAACAAATTTACGAAATTAATAGAATTCAACAAATTCAACATCAGAGAATGCACAGAAATTGTGGAAGTCACGGAATTCAAGGAAGTCAGGAAATTAACGAAATTGCGGGATTCACGAAATCCAAAAAAAATCAGGGAAATCAATGTATTCTCGGAATTCACGGAACTCAAGAAATTAATGATATTCCAGAAATGTACGGAACTAATAGACTTCAGGGTCCTGAGGAAATTAGATAATTCATGGAATTCACAGAATCCAAGCGATTCACGCAATTTAGCTAATTCGTGAAACTCAAGAAAATCGTGTAATTCATAGTATTCACGAAATTCAAGGAATTTATAAAAACTTCCTTTGATTCCATAAATCCCATAAATGCCGTAAATTTGTTGAATTACGTGAATTACCTGAATTTCGTGAATTCCTTGACCTCCATAAATTCCGATAATTTCTTGAATTCCGTGAATTCCTTTAATTTTATGAATTCCGCAAATGCATTGAATTCTTTGAATTCCATAAACTCTATGAATTCCATGAATCTAGCAAATCCAGTGAATTTCGTAATCGCCATGAATTTCTCGAATTCCATTATTTCATTGAATTCCTTGAACTCTACAAATTCCGCGAATTTCATAAATTGCGTGAATTCTACAAATTCCGTGAAATCATTATATTCCATGAATTCCGTGAATTACATTAATTCCGTGACTTCCTTGTGCACAATCTTCGGAAATAATGGTATTAATGAAAGTCAAAGAATTCACGGACTTTCTGGAATTCACGAAATTCAGGAAATTCATAAAATTCAAGAAATTCATGAAATGCTCGGAATTCATGACCTTCACGGTATTTACGGAATTCAAGGAAATGAAGGAATTCAGGAAATCTATAAAGTTCGCAGTGATTTTAAATATCACAGGAGTCACGGAATTCGCAAAAGGATTTCACGGAATTTAGAATTCACGAAACGTTTAGGAATCATGGGATTTATAGAATTCACGGATACTATGAAATTCACGGAATTTTAGCAATTCACTAAAATAACTGAATTCATGGAATTCATCAAGTTTAGGGTATTCGCGGAATTCACGAAATTCATGGAATTAATTGAATTGGCAAAATTCACGATATTCATGGAATTTAAAGAATGCACAGAATACGCCTAATTCATTAAATTAACGGAATTCATACAATTTACGGTAGTCATAGGATTCTCGAAATTCTTGGATTTCATAGAATCGAGGGAATTCAAAGGATTAACAGAATTTAACGAGTTTACGGAATCATGGAATTCATATTATTAACGAAATTCAAGTAATTAAATGCCATCAAGGAATTAAAAGAATTCAAAAAATTAACGGAATTCATGTAACGCTCGAAATTCACAGACTTCACAGACTTAAAGGAATGCTCAAAAATTTGTGGAAATGAAAGAAATGCATGAAATTCAGAAAATTTGCTAAATACGTGCAATTTATTGAATTATAGGAATTCATGGAATTTAAGGAATTTTCAGAATTTATGGAAATTAGGATTTACAGAAAGAATGAATTTATATAGAATTCATGGGATTCATTAAATTTGCGGAAGTCGCATAATTCATGAAATCGAAGGATTCAAATGCGCGGAATTCAAGAAGTTCACGGAATTCAAGGAATTGGCGAAGTTCATGGAATCATTTTAACTCGCAAAATCGCCGATATTCATGGAATTTACATAATGCACATGATACGCTTAATTCATGAAATTAATTGAATTCACGGAATTTACGGAATTCATAGGATTCGCGGAATCCTAGAATTTCACGGAATAGAGGGATTTTAAGAAAATAACTGTATTTGAAGAATGCACAGAATTCAATATATGCATTTAATTTATGAAATGCACGGCATTAATTTAATTCATGGAATTAAGGAAATTCGAGGAATTGAATGTCATCAAGGAATTGACAGAATTCAAGGAATTCACGGAATTCATGTAACGCCTGGTATTCACAAAATTCATACAATTCGCGAAATTCACTGAATGCAAGGATTTCACGAAATGTAGGGAATTTACAGAATTTAAGCAATTTATTGAATTATCGGAATGCATGGAAATCAAGGAACTTGCGGAATTTATGGAATTTACAGCATTCATTGGATTCATGAAATTCGTGAAATACGCATAATTGATGGAATCGAAGGAATCAAATGCGCAGAATTCAAGAAATTTAGGGAATTCGCGGAATTCATGAAATTGGTGAATACAATGAATATCACGATTTTCTTGAATTTCACGAATTAGTCAAATTCCGTGAATTGCATGAACTCCGTGAATTCAGTTAAATCCGTGAATTTCGCGATTTCCACGAAGTCCTTTTTTTACATGAATTCCGTGAAGTCCATGATATCCGTGTATTCCGTGAATTGCAAGCATTATATGAATTCCTTGAATTCTATAAAGACGCGTGTTAGATATCTAAAACTTAAGCTACTTATAAATACCGGTTCATTATTTTATAGCGTATATCATATCATGTTTATTTTTTAATTAACGACTTTCATGATTTACTTGAGTTACATTTCACTATGAGTTTTATCTCCTAGTTAGCTAAACGTACACCCTGTTCACAAGAAAGTCTAGTTTTTGTCTATTCTCGTTGTAAACGCGATTCTGATTGGCTGAGTCCTGAAGCTTGCGTTCGCGCGCTATCTCTGGCATGCCAAACCAAATAGTTCTCTGATGTTACAAATTACGCTTTCTTATTTTCTTTGCCGAAGCGTCTTAAAAATAACATTAATCAAAGTAATTAAGGGAAGTGGTGTTTTTTAAAACGAAAAAAAGTAGAAATAATGTTTCGGAACATCTCATTTCAAGTCGCATTGCATATTGTATACCATCGCACTGAACTGTAACTAAATCAATTTGTTTTTTGTTGCAGAATTGATATCACAGTTTGAGTGCTTACCTAATGTTGAGCCTCTTCCTTGTGTTCCACGTTGCGGACCTTCTTTTTCTCCTGAAAGGCCTTTTCCTCCTGGAAGACCTCATTCACCTTAGATGCCCCCTCCTGCTAAGTCTTCAGTTCGTACCAGGACCAGGTCTCCTCCGACCAATCGTCGTTCTCCACTGATATTTGGATTTAAACTCGATGAACTTAGATTTATTAGAAATATTCCACGCACGAAACCGCACCTCGTATTCGAAATTTGCAAATACACTTTTCCAGCCCATAAACCAATTTATTTGAGAGTTGCGGGTAGTGAGGCTACGCCCATGCCAACCGAAGAGCGGAATGTTTTAACGACATCCATTGGTGACGTGATGGCAATTTTTGAGGATAATAATACATTGCTTCGTGGAATATATATAAAAACTCACAAGCTGAAACGGGCCAAAATTAATATGTACAGCGGCACGGTAGTCGAATTGAACCTGAATGAAATCGACGCAACTCCTGTAGGCAACCAGCACCGCATATCAAAGGTTTTTAGAGTAGTTCATATGAATTTCATATAAATGAAAATACTTCACATAATAGTTTAATTTAAGGAAACGTAAAAGTTAGTATTGTTCGTGATCCGAAGTCTAACAAAATCCTCCATCGGTTTGAAACAATAAACAAACGTTTTCTCATTTAAATACAGTTTTTTTTGTGTTCAGATCTACTATTTTTTTTACTAGACGCCTTCAAAAGTACGATTATTAGATAATTGTGTTACACCTGGTCATGCCAGAATATGTTTACATAAATTATTACGGTTAGTATTGTTAGTGATTGATCCAAATTATTATCTGGCATTTTTTTTTCTTTCAGTGGCTAAAATTCGTCCCAACATATAATTCTAGACTAAAATACTGGTATCGAACTACCTTGCCGGTAGTTTCAAAATTTAAAATTGCCTTTGTTTAGAAACGCAAAACTTTAAATGCAGCTAATATATTTGGTCGGTAACATGTGCCCAAATACTTATTTGCAAACATTCGCGAAAAACTTTATTCAGAACTGCCTACAAAAAGAATACGAGACGGTGTACAGTGGCAGGGTGCATTGCCTTCAACTAGTTTCCATTTTCACGGGATTTAACCCGGCTGAATAATTGCGAGTTCTGTTTTATGAAACATCGATTTTTGCTCGAAAAATTGTCGAAGATATATTACTCATATTGAGTATTAATTGTCGAATTAAAAAGGTTTATAAGCAAAATTGTTCGGCCGCGTAAAGCTCAATACAATGGTATATTTTGTAAGACGTTTTGGTAACTTTTCTTTTATCGACAGATTGTTTCAGAGTGTACAATCTTTCTACGGGTTACATTTTTTGTTTTCTTTCTCTTAGGTGGAAGTTGGAATTCTTATTCAACTCTAATGATATAGGGCTCACTTTATTCTTTGCAAAGAATTTTTTTCAGAACGAAAATACTCTAATTTAATGACTGCCTTTATCCCCTCCACTCTCAATCGAAAAATCATTTAAATATGCATTTTAATATTCAGTTATATATCTAAAGCGAACTAATAGTCCTAGAAAAAATCTAAAGTTATCACGTACGACTCTTAAACTTATTAGAGGTAGCCAGATTGTACAAAAACGTGATTATATCGCTGAATAAAAATGATGTCCACTATGTCTCTTTTTATACAGATACTAAATAAAAGGGCTGGTGCGATATAGATCCAAATCGAATTACTTCGAAATCAGACCCTAACTATATAAGAAACTTTAAAGTATTTTTAAACATTTTTCAATCAAGAAAACCCATTGTGGTATTAGGTAAGATGCAACTCTGCAAAAACAGGACGGGTATAAGTATTTTCAATTAAATTCATACGGTGTGACAGGGTCGATTTTGGCTTACCTGTAACTTTAACCTAGTTCCAATTTAAACGGGTCAACCGATAAATGGCGTCACGACCAAGAACCAGGAGCACTTATTGCAATTTGTATAATACTACTTAAATATTGATTTTTCTGTATGCATCTCTTTTTATGTAACTACCTTCCACCTGTCAACAATTTGAGAATAACAAGGATACCACGGAACCAATTGATAAGTTGTCGTATTAAATTCTGCAAGGAGCCACTAACGCACCCTGGGTAAAGGAGCCTCCACAAGTCATGAAATGAAAGATGCCCTTTCTGAATATGCAATGAGAGGTCTGCGTGATGGAAAGCTAAAAAATGAAGCTCCACGGTTAGCCACAAAAATCCTTCCCTCATTGACTGTGAAAAAAATGAGTGAAGCCTCAGGGATAGAATTCGGTTCAAGAGGAAAGAAATTATCAACACTTCAGCAACACTGCAATGGAATGTGCCAAATGTTAAATGAAAAAGTGGATCTCTACATCAGACTTTATCAGGAAATGGATAGAAAAATACAGAAGATCATCGACTACAGCCATTTGGAGTTTAAACACTTCGAAATTCGTAAAAAAGAACAAGTAAGAGTAAAAAAGTTCGTGGATGGCTTGAATGATGCATGTCAACTGTCTTTACAAGAGGAAAAAGATTACGTCGATAGGGAGCGAGAGTGGAATAGAAAGCACAATAACTTCCAAAGACACAAAACAATGTGACCATCCTCAATATTCTTTTTCGCCACAGGAAAGTCCAAGGGTAAATCCAACCAGACATATAGATAGAAAGGAAACCAATTGTGGTTAGTGCAAGAAACCCGACCACGACGAATTCAAATTTTTTCTGAGTAAAACCGAGATAAGAGAGAAAAATTTCAGCAGCGGATAATTGGAAACAAGGACCTAACGAAACGGACATACATGACAGAAGAGGCGACAGAACATCTTCAAACGCTCACCAAGAAGAAATTCAGAATCAAGAAGAATACTACTCAGAGGAGCAAACGGAGAACATCCCCACGACTTGCTACAACTGCGAGGATATCGAACCCAGCGGGGATTGGTAGATACAGGTAGTCCTGAATCTTTATTCAAAACCCCGTGCCTAATAAAAAGTGATTGTGAACCAGAAAATATTCCCGATAAGCAAAGGCAAAGTTTCGAAATTGTTTTTGGAATGCAACAAACTCTCGGTTTCTGTACATTATCCTCGAAATAAAAAAAAAACATAAATTTTTCGTCGTAAGAAACAATTTCCCAACAGAATATGACGAAATTTCAGGAAGAGACTGGCTAACTGCCAACCGAGTCAAAATTAACTTTATCCCAGATACACTTGATCTTCTCAGAAAAAATATTCCTTTGCATGGCAACCCCGATCCAATTATCTTCCACGTGAAACCCTCGCGCAATGAAAGAAATTTGGATCTACCCGAAGGAGAGTATGCAATATCAGGAAAAGTAATTTTGGCAGGTATTTACAAAAGCAATAAAGATAACGTAAAAGTTTTCAGCGTGACCGCATATAACAAACAATACAATTCTGATATTAGGAAAAAGACCTAAATATAGAAAAATGTCCTGAATTTTAATCCAGACTAACGAAATCCAACGACAAGAAAACATTGATTTCCCAAATTTTAGATAATAGTATCTCTCAGGACACACGAAAGCAACACCTTATCAAGTGGAACGAAACGCCTGCTGTTCCAATCTATTCTGTTCAAAGGAATAAACAAGACAAAAGAATATCAGAATTACTTTCAAAGAGATCCCTGGACCATCTGCATGACTCATTAAAAAAACAAATGAAAGACTTGCTTATCGAGTTCAATGATATATTTTTTCTATCAAAAGATTCGATGCCCCTTGTCACTGACGTAGAGCATAAGTTTAAACTAAACCGGATAGACTTAGAAATGTTCCCCTATACAAGCAGTCGCTGTTACTTCAGTCAGAAATAGAAAAACAAATCTTTGAGTTTGAAGAAAAAGGACTAATCAGACTTTCTTTTTCCCCATACCAACATGTCTTGATGGTCAAAAAGAAGATGGACGCTAGTGGAAAACAAAAATGGCGTTTAGTGATGAATTTTAGAAAACTTAACGAACTCACCACCGAAGAGAATTATCCTCTTCCATCAATAGAAGAAATCCTTTGTATGCTTGTTTTACCAGATCGCCGTCGCAGCCGAACATATTGAGAAAACAGCTTTTTCACCCACAGAGACCATTGCGAATGGTTGAGAATGCCGATGGGACTCATCAATGCCCCAGCGACATATTAACGAATGGTAAATTACAAGCTTCAAGGACTCATTGGTAAAATTTGCTTCATATATTTGGATGATCTGATTGTAATCGGCAAAACTGAACAAGAACACCTTCGAAATTTTAGTATTATTTTTGAAAGACTACGTAAAACCGAGTTGATACTTCAGCCAGATAAATGTAAATTTCTAGAAAAAGAAATGGAATACCTTGGCCACTCCGTATGACCTTAAGGTGTGAAACCCCTAACAAAAAATGTAGAAAAGGTGTTACAATTCCCACGTCCTAAAAATGTGAAAGAACTTGAAAGATTTTTAGGTCTCCCCTCATACAACAGAAAACTTATAAAAAACTTTGACCAAATCGCCCACTCACTCAATCATTTAAAGGGAAAGAAAGTCAACTTTCAGTGGACAGACAAATGAGAGGAATCATTGAAGCAGTTAAAAAAATTATTTATTACCTATCCTGTTTCAAACCATCCTGACATAAACAAACCATTCGTCTTGAACACGAACGCATCTAACAAGAAACTAAGAGTTGTCTTAAGCCAATTAGACGATTCAGGTAAAGAGTATCCAATCGGTTATGTTAGTCGAAGAAAAATACTCCACCACTGAAAAAGAATTAACCGCTATTTCATGGGGAATAAGGCAGTATCGGCATCTTCTGTATGGTCAACGTTTCAAAGTTTATACTGACCATCAGCCGATAAAAGAATTACTGTCAGCTCGAAATGACAATATGTCATCAAGACTTTTTAATTTGACCCAAAAATTAACTGACTACAATATTGAAGTAATATATAAGCCAGGAAAAAAACAGTAATGCTGACGCTCTCAGTTGTGCATTCCAAGTTCTAGATGTTTTTCCACAAGGAATTTAAATTGGATGAATTCCTAAAAAAATCTGGACTAGAGCCATCGCAATTCCAAGAGATTATGGATGATTAAAAAAAAACGCTAACGCCACCCGAAGATCTCAACAATGAAGGTAGCCAAGAACAGACGGGAATAATCGAATAGGTAATCAACACACGTACCTGACCAATGCTTTAGCAAGATTAAAAAGATACTATAAAGACAAAACTTTTAAACTTGCTAATGACGAGAACGTTACTTTGAGAATACTACTAGATCAGATTTAACAATAAATGGATATCTTCCAAGAACCACTTATAGTTTGTTAAATCTATCAGAAGTACTTTGGAACCACGAATACCCACGCAACCCACAGGTCATAGAGGTCACCAATTGGACAATGGATGCAGAGTATAATTCCGCATGTAGATTTATCTATCTGGTAGCAGAGTTACTAAAAATAACATATCGCTTTAATATAAAAACCATGTATCCGCGAATTGTTCGTAAAGCCCAAAAGCAATTGAATATTATTGCTAGAAATCATGAACAAGGTCATTGGGCTACAGATAAACCAGTAAAGCAGATACAATTGCAACATTTCTGGCGAGGTGTGACTACGAAAATCCAAGAATATATAAAAACATGTCCCGTCTGTTCATTAAAAAATAATGAAAGAAGGGTACGCGCTGATGGAGTAATTATCAAACCAGCTCGTTATCCTTTCCACATCTTCAATGCTGACAAGTTCACTTTTGAAGGATTAAATTACTTAGCAATAGAAGACAGTCTAACCCGCTACATCTGGACGATCCTAATGAAACGATACAACATCGAGAGCACCTTTTGCAAGTTTTTCCGAGCCATTCCAACTTCAACGAAAATCCGAAAAAGAAAGAGTGAATAAAAAAATAATGTTATTTTAGCTAGCAAGATTTACAACCAAACCCCTCATTCAACTACATCTTACGTTCCGGTAAAACTTTTTTTCGGAAAAGTCAACCATATTAACGAAGAAGAAGAAAACTATATTGAAAATCATCTACAACGAAAAATGACTCAACAGAAAGACGCCCATGAAAATATGCAAAGCGTTAAGGAAATGAATCAGCAGAAAGTAAGAAGAACTGGGAAAGAACACAATTATCAAATTGGTGATCTTATATTAGTCCCAATTATTTCCCATAATAAACTAACTTGGTCAGAACCCATAGCAATATTAGGGATTAACCGAGAAACGAAAACAGCACTAATTTATCACCAAGGGAAGAAACAAATCCGACACTATAACCAAATTATATTCTTTTTACAACTGACCAGTGAAATTTCTTTCAGGTAGGACTGCTCGAAGGACAATACGACATAGAGACGATCAACACGCCCATATTACAAGAACCGTTATTCAAGGGTCAACACTACCAACAGTCCTGGGACTCCATCTACTTTATAGACATCAGTGAACTACAAGATGTTATTGACCATTTAGAAAACTATAGGATTCAAATGTCACACCATTGTAAATCTATTCATAAAAAAATGTTTTATGCAAAAAACTATTAACACTATATCAACTAGGATAGGCAAAATATCTCAGCGGTATAGGAATATAGAATCAATTTTGCACAAGCGCGCTAAAAGAAGCTTATTCAATTTAATTGGAACAGGCACAAATTATCTCTTTGCAATCATGAGGGCAGATGATGATGAACGCATCAATCAAGATATCGACGAAGTTTATAACAATGCCAAAGAAAGAGCCACATTAATAAAAAATAAAACCAGCTTGTCACGAACAACATTACTTAGAACCCTTGAAAAACACATCAAATGTTTTAAAAATGAATAACATTATCTTGGATTCTTTTTTAAACATTGAAATTCGTCTAGAAGAAACGTCAGATATATTGCAGCTAATAGAAGAAGCAATTGCTGTATCAAGGAATGGAATAGTATCATCAGAACTAGTCACTCCTGATGACGTTATTAAATATATCTTGTCAATCCAATCTAATATATTGAAAAATATTCCGTATCCATTATATGTTAACAATTATTTTCTATATATGAAAATTAGCAAGAGGGATATTACTTTAATTAACAATCGTCTGATATACAAAATCTATACTCCAGTTCCTGACATTGCATTGAGGCAAGTAGCTTGCACTTCTATAAAGTGACTGATACAATTAAGTGAATCCATTCGGAATCTGCATGCGTCTGCTGCTAGCCAACGAGATTTTTATCACAGCCAGGGTCAGGTGGGCCCTGAAGTCCTTCAGTTCTTACAAGTCTCCCGCTCTAGATGGCATATATCCAGTCTTCTTACAGAAGGCTGGTGAAATCATTATAGGGCCGATTGTGGGCCCAATCTCAGGTATGTCGCACTCAACTTGATCAAACTGTACAACATCGAGGATCTCACAAGTTGGAAGTTGTCCCCCTATTGGCCCTGAGTATTTGTTAGGACCAGAGGTAGGTCCATCAATAAATACGAAAAGACTTCTGAACGGTAGCTCATTGAAATGTAATATACAGACAACCCATTGCAAGGGACAATTAAGTCGTTCCTCTAGTAGACGAATAATTCCTCCCTTCCAGCCCGTATTCGTATTTGTACAATCACAGCCCACGACTGCCACTGCATCGAAGCCTCCATTCAGTTCTGTTGTTACGTAATTATAATTAGAATCACGCTCATCTCGGGCATGGCTCGATGGTATGACGACATGGCCTACGTATTAAGAACCTGGTTCGGCCACCAAAGGTATGTGTTCCTCGTTAATAAATCCGGAGGCTGTCAATGTTTCGTCTTTCCGACTATCAAAGTATAAGCCACGAATAGAATCCCTATGGCGTGATTCCTACTTCAACTTGGAGCCTGCTTTAATTTTCTCGCGCCTTATCTTACTTTTATCTACGACTAGACACTCAGGTACTTTTTGAGAAATATCCCTGGAGACCATACCTGCTCGATTGGCAGCGAGGAGTACAGACGAGCTTGAATGTGCCGCAGCCCGTTGACTTATACCATATCTTTGAACAACTACTGCTGCTTCAGATAAGTCAAGTCTGGCCTGCGATGATTTTCTCTGCACAAGTCTGCGTGGTATGTCATGAAAATCGTCATCACCGGTAGATGCATCAACATTTACCTTAATTTCAGGATAAGGATTATCACCTTAACCTTCCACAAAGAAGGAATCTAAATCTATATCCATATCAATCGTAGAGAAATATGTAGAGGCCGATGCAGTAGGAACGCTTTCCCCACCCTATCCCCGTTCAAGTCTGCCTCTTTTTGCATTACGTTCTGCTCTCTTATGTATTCTTTTTGTTAAAGAGACACCTACGCTGGCGATTCTTATGAGTCTTTTACCTCTTTGGTCAAGATAGAAGGCATGCTCTACGGCTAGAACCTTCTTTTCCTTGGGACAGGAGCACATAGACAAGTCAACGCACTTACAAGCGGCTATGTTAAATAACTCAGAGCAGTACTCCTTGAAGGCGGCGATTTTCTCATCCTTATTACTTTGAGAAGTTGTTTCACTCTGCAATAAATTTTTCAACGTAGTGTATTTTTTATGAAGATTTGTGAGACATTCCTTAATGAGCTGCTCTGAGACCATTGGGATAGAAGCAGATTCCCAAATAACTATTAGTTTGGAACGGACTTCGTCGGCAATGTCTCCGAACGAAGGCTCC
>JAAAKG020133482.1:0-14151 GCA_010014905.2 Druon quercuslanigerum
ATATACAACTGTCCATATATATATATGAGTAAATTAAAATAAGCATGAGTAGGAAAACCGTTTAGATATGGATTAATAAGTCAGGGTGTTTTTTTAAGAGCAGAGTCCTGTGCACATGGACGTATCATTTTACATATTAAATGAATGTACTTACTCCAATTTTTAAATAAACTTCCAGCATACGCATATATAGAAAAAGGTATTATTTCGTAGTTATTAATTTCACCCTTTATATCAACTTATTCATATATAATTTCTGCCAAGTTCTATTATTATTAAATTTAAAAAAAATTGCAAATCGTAAAGGACATCGTAAATGACATCGTAAATGTCATCGTAAACGATGTCGTATACTATCCCAAATTATTACGTCGTGTACTGAAAACCATCAGAATGCTACCCACGCAGACAAATGATTTGTGCATGTATGATGAAGTTGTGAATGTTTGCTGTGCATTAATTAATTTATGTCCTTTTATGATTTCATGCACTTAAACTACAATAACTCGCGCCAAAGTATACTAGAAATGTAAGACTGAGTTTAACTCCTTAGAAAAGAAGTTATCTAAAAAGTTAATTAAAATTTTAAACTTAGAAAAGTAGTAGAAGTATTCTGCCGTCCAAATTAAAAAAGTATGTACGTGCACTCTGAGTCGAACGGAGATATTCAAGAAAAACTATTTGCGCTAAGAACTTTAGTGTAGGAACACATTTTTCTTAATTCAAGTACCCCTTTTTGGCAAAACGCATGTGCTCTTTCTGATTTCACAATAAAAAATGTATTATTTAAACAATTTCAAAAAAAAATGCGCTTGCATCTTTTTCTGGAATGAAATCCCAGATCAGAAAGACGCAAAGTCGCTTGCGGCGTGTTTCGCTGTAAAGTTATCGGTCGTCGGCCCTCGATGCAACAAGAGAAAGCTGCAAACGCCATGCGAGGTACAGTGAGGCAGCCAGAAGTTCTTTAGAGTCGCTCTTAATTTTAGAACTAATTTTCAGCATAAATGAATTGACTGCAAATACGCATTTCATGTTGTAAAAGATAATTTTCTGTAAAATTAAACTACTTCATATTTGGTTGATAATTTAACTTCTTTAGTTGCAAATTCACCTATTCAAACTATTAGATTGAAAGTTTAACTCTTTTGTTGATCATTCGATTTTTCGGGTGAAAATTTATTTTTATAACTGAAAATGTAAGAATTCTATTTTTGAAACTTGAATTTTGTATTAGAAAATTAATTTTTTGTATCGAACATTCGACTATTCCTTTAAATTAATTTTTTTCATAGAAGATGCATAATTTAAGTTAAACATTCATTTCTGTGATTGAATATTAAACTACAAGTACTCCATTTTTTGAAAAATTATTCTTTTTTGAAAGAAATTTAATCTTTTTGATTAAAAATGCATTTTTTTTGTTTAAAAAATTAAATGCTCCGTTTAATCCTATTTTTGGTTTATAAATAATTTCTTTAGTGGAAAATTTATCTACTTTGTTTAAAACTTCTTTTCTTTTCCTAAATTTATCTTATTTTAGTACAAAATACGTGCGTTTTGTTAAAAATGGATCATTTTGGTAAAAAATAATCTTTTGAGTTAAAAATTCAATCATTTGGTACAAAAAAAAAATTTAGGGAAAGGTACATAATTTTAATTAAACATTTACGTCTGTAACCACAAATTTATCTATTTCTTTGTTTGTTTAAGATATATCTTTTTTATTCAAATCTAATCCTCACGGTTAAAAATTGATCTGTTTGTTTTGAAATAAAATATTTTATTAAAAATTTATTTTATTTGGTTCAAAATAATATTTTTAGCGGAATATGTACCCACTTTTTTTTAAATAAATTTTTTTGCTTCAAGATTCATCTTTATAATAGAAAAATCATCTCTTGGGTTAAAAATGCATTTCTTTGTTTTTGACAATTAACTTTTTAAACTGAAAATTTAACTATTATATTTTTGGTTGAAAATAAAGTTTTTAAAATGAGAATTGTAAAAGATAATTTTCTGTTAAATAAAAGACATCTCAATACTCGTTGGCAAAACAAAGAAAAAATATTATAGTTAAGCCAAGATAGTTACACTTCATGGGAATTACGTAACAGTTACACGGGGTGTGTCACACTGCAGAATTTTGCAGAAATATTTTAGGGGTACTACAAAAATTTTCAATATATTTTAAACCCATTTCAATCAATTTATGCAAAAATTGAGCAAAAATTCTTACATTAAATATGTTTCAAAATTTGCCGAAAGTTAAAGTTTTAGAAATATAAATTTGAGCTAGAAAATGGACTGGGGTGTAACACATTCCAAGTGACAATCTTAAGTTAAGTACTAAAGTGGTTTAAGTATTAAAATTATAATCTTTGAAAACAATAATAAAAATTATGTCATTATGTCATTCTTCTCTTGTATTTTGTGACGTGTTCGACTTCTCTTACAAACTTCAGGCACCGCAAAGTACTTTCCATACATTTCTATTTTGCATTTCGTCGATTTGCTCAATATTCGTAGTTTTAAACATAAATTTTTTATTATAAATAATTAAAAGTTATAATTTTAACCATGATAGTCAGACGCAGCTTACCCTAATGATTCCACTGATATAAAAAACTCATTTTTCGAAAAAATGGCGTTTAACTACTTTTTTTACTTTGTAGGGCAATACAAATGCTATGTACGTTAAAATAAAACAATACTTTAGTAAAGCGTGAGTGAAAATTAGCACACTTTGAAATTATAGGAAAAATTTTGGCAGCCGCTCATTTCTCCGATGGTTCAAGTGACCGAAAATTAAAATAGCGAATATTAGGATACCGAAATTTATTTTAAGGAAAATTAATTTGCCTAATAAATAATTGATTAAAAACCATTTCAACGAATGTTGAATTATTCGAAAATAGTTTTAGCGAAGATTCATTTTTCCGAAAGTCCATGCTACTGAAAGTTCAAATTTCAGGAGGCCTAAATTTTTAAAGGTTCAAAAATTGTTTATTTACATTCAGATAGATGTTTTGTAACAAATAAAGCAATTATAATGCGTAGTCAAGTTGATTGAAGAGATAAAAATAATGAAAATATAACAAAATGACTGACAAAAACCTCATATAGTTAATATACATTAATTTACGTTAAAGAAAAATTACCAATTGAGTTAAAGGTTACGCACTGAGAAAAAAAATGAAGGTTAGTACTTTTATCATAAAATTGTAAAATATTGTCACAGGCTTAAGATGGTTACTGCCCAATAAAAATAAAAATAATAATTATAATAAAAATAATACTAAGCTTTATATTTTCTTCCTCCTTTGTTTTTTGTTTGTTGATTTTTCACTGCTTTTATCTCTTCAATCAATTTGATTACGCATTATACATGTTTCTTTGTTATTAAACATCTATCTGAATGCAAATAAAAAATGAATCTTCGCTTAAACTATTTTCGAATAATTCGACATTTATTGAAATAATTTTCGGTCAATTAATCAGTCGTGAAAATGGTTTTCGGTCAATTAATCATTCGGTAAATTAGTTTTCCTCAAAATAAATTTCGGTATCCTAATATTCGCTTTTTTAATTTTCGGTCACTTGAACCATCGGAAAAATGACCGGCTGTCAAAAATATTTACGGACTATACAGATATTGTTAACAGGTAACTTTGATACGTAAGAAAGCTCGAAAGATACGCGCGAGCTAGTCAGAAACAATGAAATATTAGGATAGCGATGACAAGCGGAATTCAATAATATCGTCCGAATTTCAGCTGGTATTGGAGGATCCAAAAGCAAAATAAAGAAACAGAAGTAGATAACATGCCTTCAGAACTAAACTAAAATGATAAAAGACTTTTATTTCAAATCATGGGCAGTAAATTTTAAGTTTGAAAAAATAATTTTTAACAAAAAAGAACGTATTTTGCACAAAATAGTTACATTTTTAACTAAAGAAATTATTTTTTAACGAATTCATTTAACTTTCGACCAAGCGGTCAAAAATACAGAATTTATTACGAAACAGTTAAATTTCTAACCTACAAATGTGAATTTTGAACAAAAAAGTTAATTTTCAAGAGAAATAAATCATATTTAACCCGAATGTTCTTCGGATGATAAAGCAGTATTAGCATTGTTTAAAAAAAAAATTTCATTAAACTAGTCCTGGGAGTGTTAAATAAATGAATTATTAATGAAAAATTCGAACTTTTGAAATGAAAATTTACATCCTGGACGATTGTTTTTTTATATGGTTTGAATTGAATGTTTACGTCGGGATTTTCGTAATTCAATTAGGTGGAGGGTAATTTAAAACTTGTTCGCGGATACTAAAGGGAAGTTTTCTGTGGACGCAAAAGCCACATCGAGAGAAATTTGAGGAGCATCTAATGGGCTACGAATTCTCTCAAAAGTGATTTATTACCATAATACCGTGTACGCAATTGAAGCGAGACAAAAACTTATCAAATAATTTATCTGTGGGTAATTGGACCACACTCGATGAACCCTGCAAAGTGCTTGCCAATAAACTTGCTCAATTGTCTGAAATATCTCGGGAATCGCTCCGATAGCTGAAGCTCAGTATTGAGACAGAAATGTGAAATTCCGAACTTTCGGATTGCCAAAGTACATTCTCATCATTATAATTATTTGGTGCAAACATTCAAAAAAAATTTTGTTCTATCTATAAGAAGCGATTTTTGTAAAAGCACATCAATTTTTTTATTGTATACATTTGAATTATAAAACCTTCTTTCCATTTCATTCAAAAATTATTTCATCAAACTCTCGTACAGAAACTTCTTCATGATAGGTAACAATCCGGTGGCGATTTGGGATATTTTAATACATATTCTTAAAAAGTCTAATGCATTCTATGGGCAGTTATTAATCTATATCAATTTTTAGAAAAACTATTTAGGATAGATTTTTTTCTCTTTAAATTCCAGAACGAAGCTAACTTGGATATATTAAAGCCATACATCCTATCTCTTTCATTTCTAACTATATAGTAAATGAGGACAAGTTTCTTATGTAAAAAAACTAATATACAAGATACAGCAAACTGCAACTTTAATATTTTGAATATTGCCTAGTTAAGTCTGGAACAACTCATATCTAGTTAATTAATATTAATTAGAATAGTGAAAAATGAATTATATAACACATTTACATTTTTTCACAGTTTAAATTCTTATTAAAAAAATCTATTGTCAATTAACTCAAACTACGATAATATCGAGTTTTTTGTTGTGACATTTTTGTTATTTTGAGTTTAAACTGTCATTATTACTTCAGGAAGCACTGAAGATTTGAATTGTGGTTGCGGTGACTCGTTTAAGTCTCATGTTTGAATTACCAGACACATCTAGTGCCGACGAATATACATAATGTATGAATTAATTACCAATTTCATCATTCACTGCTCAATTCTCGCCTGCTTTGCATACATCTATTGAGGGTACCAAATCATGAATGATTATCATTCTTCTCAATTTCTAAAGAGAATTGACGTTTACGATTAAATTTACGAGCAATAACAAATTTTATATGCCCATAATATGCCTTCCCAATATTCAGGTCTGATCTGATGAGCATAAGAATTAATCTGTTTAATATCAGCATAAAAAGGTTTATGTCGTAATTTTCCGCAAATGTGATCCTGCTTTTCTAAATTCTCATCAGAGAACATATTAGATTTGTGTAAAATTTGACTCCCCTACCCCATTCTTGTCAGGTTTCTACGAATACGTCTGTCTGTCTGTATGTCTGTATGTCTGCATGTCTGTCTGTCTATGCGCAGGAAAACTTAAAAACAATCATTCTATTAGGTTGGCCTTTATTACACTCTTTTATTATCAGAAACTGAAGGTCAAGTTCAATAGCCAGATATTTTAAATAAAAGTTCAAAAAGTTGGAGAATTTTGAATTTTGTTGGACAATTTTTTTTATGACTTTAAAATTCTATGTGCAGCAGTAAATATTACCTGAAAATTTAAACAATTTATCCTGATGGATTTTTTCGATAAAAAGAAAATTGTCAGAGTCAAAGCATTTTCAAAATAAAAAAAAAAACAAAAAACGATATTTAACATTTTAAGCCAAATAACGTACGACACGAAAAAAAGTCAAAATAAGAAAAAGTTTGACTTTTGTAAGCCCTACAAGATTACCATAACAACTTTTTAGATTTTTTGAAATATCGCAAAATTTAAATTGTGATCACACAGAAAATAAGTAAAAATAAAAAAAGTCCCCAAGCCATCAAACTATGCAAGGTAAAAAAATGAATAGTTACTGTTTGATAGAATACGTAGTTTTTGTTTAATTCATAAAAAACAACATTGGAAATAAAGAAATTACATTTGCTTGACAAACGACACGAGCTATGCCAAATCTAGTCTAAAGCTGTTCTTTTTCAAAAAGAGCTGCAAATTTGTCATAAATAATTTTTTGGTAGGAGGCGTAGTTTATGTTTGAATAGTTAAAATTACTATTTAAAATGAAAAAAATTAAGTTTGTTGAAAAACGACACAAGGTACAAAAAAAAATTAATAGACAAAAAACGTTCATCCGAAAAGGATTTTCAAATTTGTTATAAATAATTTTTAGATACGACAAGTAGATTTTCTTTTGATCGTAAAAAATAAGATTAAAAATCAAAATAAAATTTTTTGGAAAAACGACATAAAAGACGGAAAAAAGGAAGAGAAAAGTTGACCAACCAAAAAAGATCCATAAGATTCGTTATAAACCCTTGTCATAAGCACCATAAGTCTGTTTTACAGGATATCAAAAAAAACCCATAAATGAAAAAATTTCATACTAATAATTAGGTTTTTAAGTAAATTGTTTAAACAATTTATTATTGTCTTTAGAAATTTTATGATAAAATAGAGTTAGAAAGTCCCGGTTTTTAAAGAAATTTTTCATTTGTTGTTCAATTTTCAATTACAGGGAGTTAATAGTTTATCAATGTTATCACGAATGATTGTTTAAACAATTTTTTTTAATTAAAATATTTAGAAAAAAAATTTTTTCAAACAAATTATTGTTGTTCATGATTAAATAATCTTTTTTTTGTGAATATACTTTGCCGGTATTTCTATAAATGAAGATAAAATATATATTTTTTGGACCACTTTACTGAACAGTTACTAAATAGATGCACTGTTCGGTAATCCCGTATCGTACCGGATGAATAATTTCTTTAGATAAGGAAATGTGTTCAAGGAAGAAAGAAAATACATCATCTGATTGGTTTTCTTGACATTGAAACATTTAATGTAAAATGCTAAACATATTTCAACATTTTATGAAGTCATAACCAGTAAAGTGCGTTACTCTACATTACCGTTACCAGAAAACTGGAACGCGTTACCGTTAAAACATGGAACTACCATAAGATTTCAATGGCTCTTATTCAGTTTCAAATTTCCAATAGGTTTCGATTTACCACAGCGCGATTTTTGAAAGATTCGTAAGCGAACAATATTTCGAATTTTTCACTTCTTTAAAAGCCAAAGTGACGGCCTTCGACTGTAGATCAAAAATGGATGAAAAACCCAATTTCGACAAAATGGCTTTCATACACTTTTGAATTTTCACACTTAAAATGTTTAATAACCATTTTTATGTGCTCTTTTTAAATTATAAAAACAAGACAATGAAAATACGTATGCTTTAATACCATTGCATATTGAAAATTGTAATAATATAAATTTATTGAAATGATGAATTTTTCAAGATAGCTGAGAATAAAATTTAATGCAAAATGAAGAGCAAATATCAAAGTAAGCATGAACAATAAAATCTGAACATTATTTTGCTATATCTGAATGAGCAGTACCAGACCGAGGTACAGAAATAAATATAATATATATTAAACATCATAGTGTTAAAAATAATGTAGAAAAGTTTACATTTTGGATCAAATCAGTTGTGAAGCATGAGATGCATGATGAGAATGTGTTCGTTAAAGTCGAAGGAGCTTCAACAAAAGAGAATGAACAATTATCAAATCGCAGTCTTCGATGCTTTGACCTTTAATTTTAAAAGATCTTTGCACAAAGTATGGAATGAATACAAAAAACCAACGCGACGTGCGAGATACAACATTCGTGCGACCTAGGCATGCTGAAACGTACAGCGAAGCGAGCCGGTTCGCCCCGCGGGGGAAACTATCGTTTTCGAAATTTGGCATTATGATATTGATATTTATAAGAGTGCAATCTAGGATACAAGCGAGAAAATTGCATTATTGTCACAGCGATAAGAATAAATACTTTTTCCATATAAATTGTAAATATACTACAAACTTAATAAATGCTATTTAGAGTTAGAAAGATTAATATTTTTAATACCAAATTAGGATCTCCGTTCTGCTACCCCGGAGACCCGTGTTAGATTCCTGCCATCACTGATTTCTTCTAATACGAACTCTTCCTTTTCAGCTTGCAATAAAGCATTAACATCAAATTGTATTTTTAATTTATAAAATTATAAAATGTGCAGTTTTTCCTATTTTTCATGGGAAAATGAAGAATGAGTAGAATGAACATAGGAAGAATGTCTTTACTATTGTGTTTCGTGAACTTCACAGTTTATTAGTGATTATAGAAACTTTCTTTTTTATGAGTAAAATTATTTGACCATTTATTGTTATATTCCATTAAACTTCGTAGCTTACAAGTTAAATATTCATAATAGTAATTCTTCAAATAGTGACGCTATACCCTAGCTTGCTATTTTCTTATTGTAAAAATAAATATTATAACATCAAATTTTACAAACTGAAGTTTTTCCGTGTACTTCTTAATTGAATTATTTATTTATTACAACTTATGTTATCCATGTACATTACCTACCATGCGTAATCTAAGACGTTTTA
The DNA here is from genome assembly GCA_010014905.2 of Druon quercuslanigerum. Lineage (NCBI taxonomy): Eukaryota > Metazoa > Arthropoda > Insecta > Hymenoptera > Cynipidae > Druon > Druon quercuslanigerum. The sequence goes on from JAAAKG020133482.1 coordinate 8,894, forward strand.
AAAGTAAAAAAATCACATTTACAATGTAAAAATGCTTTAGAACTCCAAAGTAAATAATTGAGACATGAAAATTCCATCCTCACTATAATTGTACCCGAAATTACCCTTCCACGTGAGTGTATGCAGCGGCGTTTATATATATATGTACGTAAAAATCATTTAAAATCATAAGGTTCATAAAGAACTATTAGTGAATATTTTTTTGCTCTTCGATGATATATAATGCGTTCCCCAAAAACTACCCACAAGTAATACATACCTAACTCTCGTTATCAAAAAGGCTCTAAAAGTGGAAAAACCACCTTGAACAATGCAAAGATGTTTTAGAACTGCAAATTAATTACTTGATACTTAAAAATTTCCCATTCATTATAATTTTCACAAAAAACTCCGCTTACACGTGAGATGTATATGCATGCAAAAAGCATTTAAAATAATAAAATTCAGAAAGCACTGTTAGTGGATGTTTTCTGCTATTTTTTTTGCTCTCGCTGATACATAATACGTTCACCAAAACTACCCCTAAGCCATACATACATTCCTCTTGTTATCAGAACGGTTCTAAAAGTGGGAAAACAATTTTGAACAATGTAAAGATGATTTAGAACTCCAAATTTATTACTTGATATTGGAAAATTTCCCCCTCATTATAATTTTTCCAAAAAACTACCCTTCCACGTGATTGTATAAAGCGGAGTTTATATGCGTATGTAAAAAGCATTTAAAATAAGAAAATTCAGAAAGCACTGGTTAGTGGAGTTCTATATCATCTTTACATTGCTCAAGGCGGTAGGTGTGTACGGCTTAGGGGTGGTTTTTTGGGGTACCTATTATATGGTATCGGAGAGAAAAAAAGAGCGAAAAATATCAAATAGCAGTGTTTTCTAAATTGTATTATTTCTTAGGCTTCTTTCATACATATATATTTTCCGCTGCTTACGTTCACGTGAAAGGGTACTATTTTGGTAAAATTATAATGAGGATGAAATTTTCTACACTCAAGTAATTAATTTGGAGTTCTAAGTCATCCTTACTTTGCTCAAGGTGGGCTTCCCACTTTTAAAACGTTTCTGATCACGAGGGCTCTCTGTGTGCGATAAACTCCGCTGCATACACCCACGTGGAAAGGTAGTTTATTTGGAAAATTATAATGAGGTGAAAATTTTCAAGGGGGAAGTAATTAAATTGGTGTTCTAAATCATCCTTACATTGTTCAAGGTGGTTTTACCAGTTTAAAAAAATTTTGGATCACGAGAAGTAGGTGTGTGCGATTTAAGGGTAGTTTTTTTGGAAAACTTAATATATTTCATCAAAGAGCAACAAAAGCGAAAAAATCTCCCTTATCGTTCATTTTATCATAATAATCTTTAGTGTGTTTTCATAGGTGACGAAGCTGACTGAGCGTCGTTCTAGTGCCGCCACCCTCTTCTCGGAAGTTTAAAGAGCAAAACAAACATTTTTTAGAATACAATTATCACCAAAAAAACCCAAAAATGTATGGCGTATTCCATTTTTCAATTTGCCTTGATGGCGGCGCGAAGTGGACCGACCTGAAAAAGTTGCTAGTTTGTGCCCCTTTATAGTTTTACAAGGTTTATTCATTATTAATTTGATAATAATTAATAATATTATTAAATAATAAATAGTTATTAAAAATGTATAATTAATACTCAATAATAATTATTATTAATATTATGTGTTAAGTTAAAAAACAATATTATTAAAATCTGAAAAGTTTCATCTGCATATTTTTAGGGGTGTTTAAAAATTTCTCAGAGTGAATTCAACAAGCGCCGGGCTTCTCAAATTACTTAAAAACAGAATTAGAAAATTGTAAACTTAATTTTATACTATTGCAAAGCAAATCAAATACATTTTTCCATTTATTTATTTGAGTGTTATTTATCGGGTGTGCAAAACGGTTTTTTTGGAAAACCTAGGAAAGTGTCAAACGATTATAGTAAGTGATAAAATAAGAATGAAAATATAAAAGTACACATTTTTAACCATTACTCTTCTTTTCGAAGAGTATGTTTTTCTTTAAGGAGCTAGTCCAATCTAATACAAGCGTTATCAACATTTTATCGAAGATCGATTTAACCAGGTACAGCACTCTCAGTTGTAGCATTGTATAATAGCCTTTAAAAATTACTTCGCTTCGTTCTTGAAAAGCGTCTCTACAAGGTTAGCATTTTATTACACTTTTTCCCTAACTCCTTGAAAACTAACTAGAATGTCATCTACAGAAAAATGTTGAATATTCTCATTCCACTATCTGAAGGTCGTTCGTTGATGGAATCTTCAGAATAATCATTATTAGAAACAAAAAAATGTTTTACTTTGTAAATTGTGCCAAATTAGAATTTTACAAGTCAATTAATGTATTAATTATTGGTTAATTTTTCTACATTTTTTCATCGATCAAAAATGTACAAGACATTAAACTTTTAAATTAAATTTATAATTCCCGTCACTAAGAAGAAATTCTCTCTCTGCGAAATTGTTCAACCTTTGAAACAGAATGCAGATAAAATTCCAAAGGGGATGGAATCCTTACCTTGAAAATAAATCCTGAATACGCTTCTGCATAAATTGCCTCACAATATCATTTCATTATCACATAATGCGTTTTAATAAATAGTACTTTTTCAATATAAAACTTTTTGATGAGTGTAACTTCTTAAGTGTTCTTGGGTAATCACAAAGGATAATAAACTTTTTATCACAACTGCATTATAAGTGCCATTTTTTATGCCTGTATTTTTGTATGCCAATTTGTTTGCTGAAAACGCTTAAAACGCTCCCTTGTCGAAAATATACTGTTGCATAAGTACACAAAATCCTTCATTCGCGTAATAAGTTTATGAAAAGAAACTTAGGCAAAAATATTATCATTGACAGAAATAAGATACTGACTAATCTTCGCAAATTTATTTCAAATTGTCTAAAACAAATATATGCTTGTGAGAAAAAATGGTCTTCTTATTCTTTTCCTTGTACATTTTTCTTTTAAAGGACCCTTCTGAAACGATTTGTATCATTTAATTAATTAGGTATTTTCCATTCAGAATAATTATTAAGCCAAAAATTCTAGAGAGTTAAATTTTTAATTGTCAGTCAGGTCTTTCAATGTCGGGTTTTCGAGCCAGGTTGAGAACCCGAAAATATACTACCCAGCCCGAACAGACCGGATGAAAATTCGACAGGACCGACTAGGTTAGTTTTTTATTCAATTTAGCAAACGCCTAGTTTTTTGTAATACATTCAGAAAAAAGTTCTGTTCTTGTGAAAGAAAACGTAAGTAGATCCGTCTGATTAAGTTTTTGCGATTTTTAATTCGTTTATAGACATACGAGTTCTCGATGGCTCGAAAGTGGTGATTCTAATTGGTTTCGCAGTCGTGCTGAGTAGATTTAGCCTTTGTTGGAGCTTTATGAGAAGAATGACGATACTCTGTATAATGTACAGTAGTAACGATGCTAAATGGTCGGCCAACTTCGGGCATGTCACTCACTAGTAGATACCGCCGTGTGTGGTCAGCCTTATCTTGCCTTCTTATTTCTTAAATTTCTTAAAGTCTTAAAGTCTATCAAACTGTATATATATATATAAATTATGTAAGTTCTCCTTCCTCAAAGTACACTATTTTTGAGCAGTTTCCATTTCTACAATAAAATGTAAAATATATTTTAAGTTATGTTCACAGTGAATACTTAATATGGTTGAAAGGTGGTAAATATGTAAAAACATGTTGATAAAAATAAACAAATAAAGAAATTTAAGTGATTATTAATAATTATTACTTTAAATAAGTAAACAGTTTTGTTGCAATTTCATCATTGTTTAAACATGAGGAAATTACATTCTTAAGTATAAATTTTTTGAAAAAATTTTTAAGTGATCAGTCTACGATTTGATTTCTTGCACGTAAAAATTGTTTAAATAGAAAATTTTTAATTTAAAACTTGACAAGTTCGTATTTCACAATTTGAAACGTTTATAAAAAATCTCATGAAGCGAATATTGTTGATTTTGAAAAAAAATAGTTTAAAATTTATAATATTGGAAGAAAAATCAGAGTTACTAATAGAGTCACTAATTTTTGTTAGTAAATATTTATTTAATAATAATTTTGACTAAAATTTAAGTATAAGGTTAAGAAATACTAAATGAAGAAGGGAAATATGGGCAATTAGAGGAAATTCTTACTAGAGGAATCTAGTGACTGTCTTTTAATTAGTTGATATTTCCAGAGAAGCAAATAACGATTGTTATAATTATAATTTATGAATAGGGCATTAAGATAAAAAACAGTTCTCATGTTACATATTTAATTGTTTTTCAATTCTTTAATGATAAGCAATTTAAATTATTTTGGCAGGGTTTCTGCTGTGCGAGAATTTAAGGAAATCCGGGAATTGGCCGTGATTTTATTTTTAATGCGGGAAGTACATTTAATTTATATTTAATTTATAGTTTTGTATAATTTTTTTGAGCTTTCTATACTACAATTGTCTTTCTTGAGATTGAAATTCTTAAAAATTCTTAAAAATGTAATTTTAAAATAAATTTGAATATTGTATCAGATCAAATTACGCATATCGCAACCCACTATGAATAGTATGTATGCTTCTATCGTGAAAGAAACCTATATTTATAACCAGAAAAGATTGGGGATTTTTCGGGAATTATCTGGGAATTTCATAGGATAAATTAGCAGACACCATAATTGAGCTCTTACACAAATGCTATTTGAATGTTTCTGATTACTAAGAGCGCAGCTTTAATAGCAGTAAGTCAAAGTCGTGCAAAATGAAGCAGAAGATAGTTGGAGGAACTTTAACCCCATTTAACAATCACTAAGTATAGAGTAGCAATGTCTAAACTCCATTTGATCTCCAATTCCATTTGAATCATTGAAATACAATTGAATTATGGTTGTAATAAATATGATTATATAATCCATACACTTAATACAAGTATCTGCATGTTTGCAGTCTAGCATAATGTAATTAGAAAATTAGAAAAGTATATTATTAATATTTTTTTGACCGAGTAAAAAAAGGAATAATTGTAATATATTTTTTAATTTCATGCTTTTACCAGATGAAATCTATTCAATAATTTGATGGTAACTGTTTTCTAACTGTTCAAAAATCAGAATTTTTAATAATGATTTTTATTTTTAAATTATGAAGAAACTGCTCTTAAGCTCTACTGGGATCCGAACCCAGGTACGAAGACAGGGTGGTTATATA
>JAAAKG020133483.1:0-14151 GCA_010014905.2 Druon quercuslanigerum
GAAATTTAAATAGATGTCCAATGCAGTGTTTTTAAGTCGCTGCGCACATGTTTTTAAAATTGGCGCTGCACACCTTAATTTGAGATGGCGCTACGTTTTGACCAAATCGACCGAATGTCCGACGTGCTTACTTTTATCAACGCTCACGTGATCACTTTTCCACACTAGTTGGTTTTTACTCACTTTTCTCAACGCTCACGTCATCAATCGAGAAATCGATCGGTTTCGCCACTATTTTCAGTTGAAAACGTGGTATTTTCGACGTGGATATTGGACAAAAATTAGTTGAACTATTGAAAACAATGGTGGTCAGACACATAACATTTATAAACAGTTGTTCCAGAGATTGCACAATGGTGATTTTTAAATTTAAATTCAGAAAGTATTCAGTATCTCAAATGCTCCTTTTCGGACGCTATTCTATTCACTAATAATTTTTTACGATAAGTCAGCAAGACCGCCACCTTTTAGATTGTGTTTTGAAGCTTAAAATTCACCCTTAAAAAACTTGTTAAAACAGAGGAAAATTTAAGTTTGACGAAGAGTTCTAAGTAGAAGCAAGATATCAAATTAAAAGCAATAAAAAATAAAATTATTTTCGAGAAATTTTCGACTTTCAACAATTCACTTTTCTCAAGTTAATGTCGTTTTCCTGTCTCTTTGTAAATCGAGATCTTTCTCGTTGAGAGTGATTGGAGGTTTTTACAAAATATCATCAGGTATGTATTAGGTATTATATCCTAGGGTTAAATTAACGATAATAATAAAATTAATTAATGATTAACCCTTAATGGTAATTCGTTAATTGTATAGAAACGTGTAATCGACGCTAACAAAGAAAAGGGGCCATCGATTTGGTTCTTTGTCACTCTAAAAACTGCCCTAACTCAGCGAATCAAGAGATTTGTTTCTATTTGGCGATGAAGTTTCTGTTGTTTCAGAATAGCGTCGTTTTTTCAACCTGTTATTTAGAATCGTTAGACACGTATTTTCAATTAGATGTTCACTCCCAACTTAACGTGTTCAACGGATTTCAATGTGAGAGAGATCAGAAAGGGTGTCACACAATTTAGAGAATAAGGACTTTGTTGGTAACATGTCTTTGGAAAAAACAGTCTTTGCTAGTAATTACGACTAGGTGATTCACGATATATTTTTTAATCATACTAATTTTGTTATATAGTTTTCAATTAAAAAATGTTGGATTGAATAAATTTGAAAAAAAATTGTTTTTAATTCGAAGACTTCGAACATTTGTATTTTTTAAAAATTAGAAATTTGGGGATTAGTTTTGAAAATATCGAGGAAGCTGCAATTATGACGGTTTGACGACGACGATGATTGTATACAAGTCACTGTGCATTTTAGAGTTTAAGGTACTAGCCAATAGGACTAGGAATAAGTAATGTGTAGTAATGTATAACACATAAGTTTATATTACATAATAAAAGCTCTCTAAAAAACTACTCTTATTTTATTACATTAGAAATTATTATGTATGATTATATTTTTAAAAATATTGTTATTATATTATACGTTTTATATCTTAAATTTGAATTTTTGAAAATTAAAAATTTAAACAATTCCTTTTCCTTTGTTAGAAATACATTTTTTCAGTGAAAATTGAACTATTGAATTAAAATTAAACTTTTTTATGAAATACCTTGCTTTCATGTTAAACATTAAACTGTTTAGTTGTATAGAAAATTCAAGAATATGGTGAAAAATTTAACTACCATATGGTAAGAATCCGTCTGTTTCGTGGAAAAATCATTTTTACTATTGGAAATTTATTTTCATACATTTTTTTGAGGTAGAAAATAATTTTTTCAACTGAAAATTCAAGCATTTTGTTGGAAATAAATTTTTTTGATGAAATACTATACTTTCGCACTGAAAAGTCAAGTATTTGGTTAAAAATAAAATTTTTTGATGAAATACTATACTTTCGCATCGAAAATTTAACTTATTGTATAGAAAATTCCACAATATGGTAGACAATTTAACGAATATGTGGTAAGAAGTCGTCTGTTTTGTGGAAAACTTATTTTACCATTTGGAAATTAATTTTCTTGAATTTTTTTGAAGTAAAAAATAATTATTTCAACAGAAAATTTAACTCTTTGGTTGGAATTGAAATTTGTTTAGGAAATACCATACTTTCATATTGAAAACTTAACTTTTTTATTGTATGGGAAATTTTCCAATACAGAGGAAAATTAAAATATTCAGTAAGAATTCGTCTGTTTTGTGAAAAAAATCATTTTTCGCTATTAAAAATTAATTATCTTAAATTTTTTGGGATTAGAAATTAATTTTTTTTCAACTGAAAATTAAACTATTTGATTGGAAATTATTTTTTTGTTGATGAAAAGCCATACTTTCGTATTGAAAATTCAACTGACTTATTGTATAGAAAATTCAACAACATTAATGTGATATTTTTTAATATGTGGTAAGAATTCATCAGTTTTGTGGGAAAAGCATTTTTTGCTATTGAAAATTAATTTTATGAAATTTAAATTAAAGTTTTCCATTTTAACGTAAATATTGATCTTTTTAGTTTAAAAATTTCACTGTTTAATTTAAACTCTATGCAGTTTCTTAACATTTTTTTTTTTTTGAAAAAATAATCTTATTGAGTGAGAATGCGACTATTTGTTAAGAAATGTATACATTTTTTGATAATTTGTCTTCTTATTTTTTTTCAATTTCATACTTTTGAGTTGAAACTTCAACTCTTTTCCATAAAAAATTCTTTTTTTTTGTCTTGGAAATTCAACAAGTTTGTTGAGAATGAAACTATGGGTCCGAAAATTTTAATGTTTTTTAAAAAGATTTATTATTTTATTGCTAACTAATATTTTCATTAGGAATACAACTATTTCATTTTTGTTTGAAAATTTATTTATTTTATAGACATTGAACTGCATAATTAAAAACAAATATATTTTATTGAGAATTCGTCTTGTATACACTGAGAAAACTGTTTGACTGGAACAACAAAAATTTTGTTGAGACCTTTTCTTGTCCAAACAAAACAGTTTTGTTTGGACAATATTTTGTTGGTTTGAAAAAATTTGTTTTTTAAATAAGCGTGTAAATTAAAATTTAATAAATTAGTGAATAACGAAAAATAACGAAAAAAAACGTTTTTAAATTTGGTTTTAAATACTCTTCCGCGATTAAATTAAAAGTTTCAAGTTATGTGATACATAATTGAAAATATAATACATTTTTTACGTTAGCGCTTTTCGATAAAAATTAATATTTAAAACAAAAATTTCAATATAAAATCATAATGCTTGGAAAAATCGGTAAAATATCTAAAATATTTAAGATGTGTTAGTTTTTTTAACGGGCAGTTCGCTTTTTTAAATTAAAATCATTATCCAGATACCATATTTTAACGATCTTGATTGAAAAATTTGCAATAATTTACAGCTTTCAGTTTTGTTAATATTTTTGCTGAAAATTGAAAATTTTATAAAAAGGAAAATAGATTATAATCCTCCATAATTTTTGAAAAATTTAAGGTTACATTAATGTTTCAAATCTCAATTTTGATATTTTAAAACAACAATAATTATTTTTTGAAGAAGATTTGCAATTTTTTAACACTTTCAGTTTATGTTTACGTTTTTCATAAGGTATTTTTTGTTTTAAAGAAAAATTATTACATTTCGAAGAACTCTTACAAATTATAATTTTAGATAATGCTTGCTTTTTGAACTGGTAATTGATATCAAAAACAAATGTTTTTGTTTGAAATAATAAAATTTACTAGCTTGAACGATTTCAGATTATGTTCGAGAAAAATCATGATTTCTGAACAATTTTTCATTAGGTTGGCATTTAACATCGAAAATTGGTATTTTAAAAGCAAAATCGTTATTATTTAAGCAACAATAATAATCTATTAACTTTTAGCAAAATTCGATTATGTCAGAAATTTATATTTTTGAAGAAAAATAAATAATCTACAAAGAAGTTTCCAAACTTGCAACAAGTTCCGGTTGTGTTTCGTACTGGAAATTGGTATTTAAATAAATATTAAATTAAAATTTTTATATAAAGATCGTTAAATTTCAAAGATTTATAATTTTTGAATAATTTTTGATGACACGGGCGTTCAACATCGAAAAATATTGTTTAAAAAAAATCTTTAAATTCAACCAGATTTAGAATCTTTGAACAGTTTTCGATCAATTTAAGGTTATATCAACGTTTTGCAGCGAAATTTGGTTATTATAAACGAAAATCATTAAATTTCGACTAAGATGTACGATTTGGAATGATTTTTTGTTATGCTATGATACCGCTTTCGTCAAAAAAAAAATTTTATTCATAAATATTTGTGTTTTAACAAAAAATATTAGGTTCGAATCTCATGATTTTTTCTCAAAGTAATAAAATTAAAAAGATTAAACAATTTTCAGATTATACATGGTGACCCATTTTAATCTGTAACCATAAATATCTTTTAAAAAGATTGACTAGGACCGAGGGGGACACTTGACTGTATCATCAAGTTTGACCTTGAGGTGAATTTTCAAGGTTAAATGGAGTTAAGATCCTTTTCTTAAATGAGAACCCCTATTTTTGACTGCGGATTTGATAAGAGTAGGAAATTTCACGTCAAAAATGACCGGTGGAAAAATGGTCTTTGTGACCTTGAAAGGTAAAAACTCAGGTGTCTGAGGAACGACCAGATATCTTCTAAAATACATTATCTACGAAGCAATGGTTCAGACAAACGTTGACCAGGACCGAGAAGAGCATTTAACTGTGCCATCAATTTTGACCTTGAGGTCAATTTTCAAGGTCAAATAGGTTTAAGACCCTTTTCTTAAATGAAAACCCCTGTTTTTGACTGCGGATTTGATAAGAGCAGGAAATTTCACGTCAAAAATGACCGGTGGAAAAATGGTCTTTGTGACCTTGAAAGGTCAAAAATTCAGGTAAAATATCTGAGGAACAACCAGATATCTTCTAAAATACATTATCTACGAAGCAATGGTTCGGACAAAGCTTGACCAGAACCGAGGGGAACATTTGACTGTGCAATCAATTTTGACCTTGAGGTCAATTTTCAAGGTCAAATAGATTTAAGACCCTTTTCTTAAATGAGAACCTCTATTTTTGACTGCGGGTTTAAAAAAGAAGGAAATTTCACGTCAAAAATGATCGGTGGAAAAAGCGTTTTTGTAATTTTTACCTGTACAAGGTCACAAAAACCCTTTTTCGACAGGTAATTTTTGACGTGAAATTTGCTGCACTTTTCAAATCCAGTCAAAAATAGGGGTTCTCATTTAAGAAAAGGTTTGAACTTCGTTTGACCTTGAAAAATGACCTCAAGGTCAATCTTTGTCTGAATCATTTTTCCGTAGATAAAGTATTTTAGAAGATATTATATTAACGCTTTTCATCGAAAATCAGTTCTTTTAAACGAAAATTCGTATACTTCACAGAAAATTTACTATGTAGAATAATTTCTTTTTATGCTGTCCTAGCGTTTTTTAAAGTGTTATTTTTAATTTAAAAATCACTTTGTGCCAGTAATTTAATGTACAACTTTTGAACAATTGTAGGGTATATTGGTATTTTATATCGGATATCTCGACAATTTTTGTACTATCTATACAAAAATATTGTATAATAATTCTGATTTTAAGATACCAATTTTCATCAATTGTAAAAAATTCTTTCATATATTTTCTATTTTGCAAGATAATAGAAACTATTAAATACAAGCATCCTATATTAATATTTATTTAATTTTTTAAGCAGAATTGTGTGAGGCTATTGAAACGAACCATATTGTCAGTGGAAAATAATCGTTGGATCGTAATAGCAATTTTTTATGAGAAGAAAGAATTATGGGAAACATTCAGACAAGGGTATCGTTTAATCAAGAGTACTTTTCTTGCAAGGAATTTACAGCTATCATTTATGGTGTAGATTGTTCGAAAGCAAGCGAGTGAATAACGTGTCAGCCAATTTCTTTGGTGGCATCTGGCTTGTCTTGCGAACATTTTACTGCCACCACATTTATAGTGAACGAGAGGAGGACAAAAAGGAGGACGGTTATCACAGGACATTACCCCGAAATAAAGGACAAAAAGGGTCCAACTGCAATATAAAGGGAGAGCTATCTAAAAAGAAAGAGTAAGTTTTAATTATTTAGTGCCTACTTTCCCATTGTACCACGATCCAATCTTTTTTACTTACTGATCCTAAAAAATGGAAAAATACAATCACAATTAAATATGAAGGAAAATGAACATCACTTTGAAATTACATGAAATATACGTAGTAGGTTTATTTAAAATTTGGGAAAAAGTAGCATTGTGATTGTTACTGAAAGTTTTTCACTATGTTACTATTTTACAGTCTTTTTTATAGTCTTTTTACTCTACTCTTTTTATGGGTTTGAGGGCATTCGCTCCCTTTAAAGTTCTTTACAACCACTTGTATTACCTTCAAAGACCATAAAATTTACTTATAATCTACCACTTTAACTTAAAAATGACTAAATGAGTATTTCTTCTTAAGGGCCGTACTTAACTTACGTAACGAATTATAGACAATGTCTGAAACCCCCTTCCTTCGTAACAAATCGTAACAAATATTTCTTTCCTGCTCCTCATCTTATTGTACTTAATTGAGTCAAGCCATGTCAACTGTGCCCATGAAATGTTAGTGATTTTTTGAAAAGTGACAACAATTAAACAAATTTGTAGATAAAAGCAATGCAAATAAACACTTTAAACCGTTTTTTGAAAAACTGCACCGTTTTCATTATTTTTAATAATAATGATTTTTGCGACTTTTAATTGTAAAATGAGTAAGGTACGACTTGTTTGTAATAATCGAATAAATTTTTTTTTTAAATTTGCGATGCGTTTTCTCTTTTGAAAAATAATTTTTTTACAATAATATTTCCAAAACTAATATTTTTTATTAACAATTATTTAAACAAATTCGATTATTTATAACTTCTAGGCCTACGATCGTAGTGAAAATTTAACAAAATGTAGTTTTTACACTTCTTTCTGTTCTCGAAAGAAAAAAATTGGTAATTCTCATTCTGACCGTTTTAAGAAAATAGTTGTTGTCGCGAGCGCCGCGTAATAGTTGTCGCCTTGACCGGCGCGATCGGCACATGCGGCTCACGCTACACGTTCTCTAGCAGAAGATGAACTGCATGACAAAAAAATTGAAAATCGTTTTGATAAAGTTCCACTAATGAAGAATACTCGCCAGTATCATCAACTTGAAGTTGTAAATGCAACAACTGTTTGTTGCAAGGTTTTTCTTGCGACACTTATCACTGTTTTTGTAAAATTTTTAATGAATAATAAATGTTGACACTTGTATTGAATTCTTCACTAAGAAAGGTAATTATGTCTAAAACAATAATTCTTTACTAGATCCTTGTAAAATTATATCCTAGACGCATTATTTTACCGAAAAAACCGACCTATACAGAACTTAGAAGAATATGAATACAAACAAATGAGTATAAACAACCGCGTTCGTAGCGTGAGCCGCATGTGCCAAGCGCGCCAGTCATGGTGACAATTATTACGCGGCGTTCGCGACAAAAAGCTTTTTTTTAAGACGGTCAAAGTGGGAATTACCAATTTTTTTCTTTGGAGAACAGAAAGAAGAGTAGAAACTACATTTTGTTAAATTTTCACGGTGATCGTAGGCCTAGAATATATAAATAATTGGATTTGTTTAAATAATTGGTGATAAAAAAATAATAATTTCGGAAATATTATTGTAAAAAAATTCTTTTTCGAAAGAGAAAACGCTTCAGAACTGTCAAAAATCTTTTATTTGATTATTGTAAACGAGTCATAACTTATTCATTTTTTAATTAAAGGTCGCAAAAATCATTAGTATTAAAAATAATGGAAACGGTGCGGTTTTTTAAAAAACGGTTTAAAGTGTTTGTTTGTAATGCTATTATTAGGAAATTTTTCCAATTGTTGTCACTTTTTGAAAACTCACTAAACATTCATGGGCACAGTTGCCATGGCCTGATTTAATTATTAGTTTATAGAAATATTTTGCTTTTAATATTGTAATAAAGTAGTAGTAACAAAATTTCAGACATAAATTTAAAATTGTTTACTTTATTTATTTGTTTCAAACAAAAAAATGTGTTTTTAACTATAAAAGATGGATATACAAACTTAAAATAAAAGTGTCATAGTTTAAATTTCAATAACAAAAGATGAAATTTATACCAGAAAAAATGTTTTAAACCAAGAAGACGAAGTTTTAACCAATAAAATTTTCTCAGTCAAGAAATAAATGAAATTTTATCTACATTGTTGAACCTTCAACCGAAAAGACGAATTTCCTCTACGAAAATTGAATTTTCAAACCAAAATATGACTTTTAACCAAAAAATTAATTTTCAACAAAATTTATGCATTTTCATCCAACTAACATGAAATTTCAAACCCAAAAATTTTTTTCCCGCAGAAGGAGAATTTTAACTAAAAAAGATCAGTTAAAAAAAAGTAGTTCAATTTTTATTGAAAAAATTTTTTTGAACCAAAAAAAAGGCTTTACGACTAAACAGGCAAAATTTCAGGCAAAGAGATGAATTTCCAACTAAAAATATAAGTCTTCCAGACAAAAAATAATTTATTTATAAAGCCATCCAACCAAATCTTTAAAACATAATATTTAAATACTCTTAATGAATAAGTAGTAAAACACTTGAATAATTTTTAACTAAAAAGTTGGATTTTCATTTAAAAAAATTATATTTATACTAAAACAGATAAGTTTTAAAATCAAGAAGATAAAATTGTAAAAAAAACAGTTGAATTTTCTTTTTAAAAAGATTTCAGTTGACTTTTCAGGAAAAATATGCATTTTTAACTAAAAAATATGTTTCTACGAAAAAAACTTAGATTGTAATGCAAAAAGACGGATTTTTAATTGAAAAAGATAGCTTTTTAACGAAATTCTTGAATTCTCTACCAAATAGTTGAATTTTTAAAGAAAAAATTAAATTTCTCTTAAAACAGCCGATTTTTTTTAATAGTTCAATTTTTATCTAAAAATAATTTCAGTTGACTTTTTAAGATCGAAATATGAATCTTTAACGAAAATAAAGTTTCTATGAAAAAAATGTAATTTTCAATCCAAAAAGACGAATTTTTCCTACCTTCGAGGGTGAATTTTTAACAAAATAATTGAATTTTATACCAAGTTAGTTGCATTTTCATCCAAGAAAGATAAAATTTGTACTAAAACAATTGATGTAAAAAAAACAACACGTTTTTTTTTAAAGTCGAACTTTCATCCAGAAAAGATTGCAGTTCATTTTTTAACACCCAAATATAAACCCTAAACATTTTTGTCCCAGAAAAATAAAATTTTTTTTAACGCAGATAAATTTTTGATTGAAATTTTTTTTTAAATGGTTTATTTTTCTTCCAGAAATGATTTCAGTTCTCTTTTGAACAACAAGATATTAAATCAGCACAAAAAAATTTTCTACGATATAGCTGAATTGAAAAAAAAAGAATTTTTAACCAGAAAGTATGACTTCAACAAAATTGCTGAATTTTCAAACAAACAGTTGCATTTTTATCTACAAAAAAATTTCCAGTTGACTTTTTAACATAAAAGTAGGAATTTTATACAAATAAGTAAATTTTCTATGAAATAGTTAGAATTTCAACAAGATAGTAGAATTTTCAACCAAACAGTATGACTTTCTAAAAAAATACTTTAGTTTTCAACTAACCATTTGCATTTTTGTCCCAGAAAAATGAAATTTTCTTTAAAGCAGATAAATTTTTGATTGAAATTGTCTTTTTAAATGGTTTACTTTTCTTCCAGAAAAGAGTTTAGTTCCCTTTTTAACAACAAAATATTAAATCAGCACAAAAAAATTTTCCACGACATCGCTAAATTTAAAAAAAAATATAATTTTGAACCAAAAAGTATGACTTTTCAAAAATTGCTGAATTTTCAAACAAACAGTTGCAGTTTTATCTAAAAAAAATCCAGTTGACTTTTTTAATATAAAATTATGAATTTTATACAAATAAGCTAATTTTCTAGTAAATGGTTTAATTCTTAAAAAAGCAGATAAATTTTTCCAAAAAGATGCAATATTTATATGCTCTACAGTAAGAAATTGTCTCGCCCCCCCCCTCCGAGCTATTACGGAATTTAAGTACGGATGTCTGCTTTTAAGTTTTTTTTAAGATCCTTACATAGGATTACCGTTTTGACCTTTTCCTGCTACATACCCTTATTTTCTATATGTATAAAATTGGGCCTTCACGGCTTCCATTTTCCCTTACCGTTCTTATTAAAAAAAAGTGATTTTAAGTTTTCTTTAAGACCTTTGCATATAATTGCCCTTTTTGATCTTTCCCTATAACATTATCCTTACTTTCTCTTCTACCTTCCAACTTAATAATCCAGTTTGCCCCTTGTCCACTTTCCAATCAGATCCACGTTATTCTATCATCCACACATTCATTACCTGTTTGCTCCCTAGTACACCTCTCTAAAAAAGGGGTCCTAGCTTATAATATTAGACTCTACATTTTCTTTTCTCTTCATCCATCAATTTCACATACTCTCCTTGTTTACATTTCTCGAATATTCTGGTTTTACTTCAGTCTTTACTTTCCTACGTCATCTTTTATGCCTCGATTTTACGATTTTTCTCCATCAATTCTTCCCTTCTCAACTATTAATTCATTTTCTAATTCTTGGCAAACTCTGATATCTGCCCTTATATCACATTCTATCCTCCTCTGCTATCTCCCTTCGGCTTACCTTGATCTTTCCGGGCTAGCCGTCATCTCTTTGTTAAGAATTTCCGGTAAACCTCCTCAAATATCCTCCTCCTTATCCTCTCGACTAGACATTCATCTACTCCCCCGTCTTTTATAACTTGCGGCCACACCTTCCTGTTCACCGAGTGGAAGGCCGCTTCAAAGACAACAAAGAGGGTTACCAGTTACCCTCTCTTCCTTCATAAGTACCTAAGTTTCTACTCACCAGGTAATTGAGTATGTAAATATTGTCTGTCGTTCACACCCCCTTCCTGAAGCCCGTCTGATTATGTGGAATAATCCCTTTTTCTTCCACCACACTTTCTAATCTCTTTCTGAGTACCTCCGCGTATATTTTGCAGCCTGACGACATGAGTGACATTCCCCTGTATTCCTCTACCTACTTGCATTTCCCTTTCTTAATTAACGGTACCATCTGCCACCATAACCTCTTCTTCATTCGCAAGGCCACCCTTCTTCTCTTTTTCCAAACGTTTTTACAGACTCCGCATTTTCTCTTTTATCCCTTCCTGTCAACTCTCAAAGTATCGTTTAGTGTAGCGTTTTCTCCTAATGATCTGTTTCTTCCAGCGTCGTTGTTTTCCCATTTACGTTCTTCATGCTAATTCCGTTATCACTATCCTTTTCCCTCTTCTAGCACCCTCCACTTGTAACGTAATGCCCTATTTTTCACACCTCACAACAGTCGTCTAAAGTACCAGCTTGACTCTTCCATCCCGATTTCCTCGTCAATGCTCTTCCTTCATCCTCTTTCCCTATTTATTACCTTTCATTCCCTCGTTTCCCATATCGCATTTTCCACCTTTTTTATATACCTACTTTTTTGCTGCTGCCCTTTATGTTTTAACAGTCTTTCGTATTCTCTCTTTCTCCAATTATATTTTTGTTTCCCTAACTTTCCCTTTTCCACTTTTTTCCACATTCCGTCATTCTCTCTTTACTCCTCTCACTCACCTTACATTAGGCGTCTAACCATCCTCTATTTAATCCATTCCAAATTTTACAGATAGTCTGTTATTGTTACCTAAAGTTCTGTAAAGACCTACAACTGTTTAAAAAATGTGAGTTTTAAAATATATCTAAAAAGTGATTAAATATCTGCCTAATAACTAAAATTAAAAACAAATTGAGGATTATGTTGAAACATTTTCGAGCTTCCATTTGCAAATAAACATACATCTTTGATTGAAGAGAATAATTTCGTTTTTTTCGATGGCATGCGCGATCTCGGAAAAATTAAAAAAAATGTAAGTACATATTTAATTGGCTATTACCTTAGGAAGCGAGCCTCTTTTCATGCTTACTATTTGCGCATGAGGATATTTTCTCATTTCTCTGGGTCTTGCGATATACTCAGGTAAACAGCAAGTCGCTCATTTTCCTTTGATTCGAGAGTATGAATCATATAGCGGAAAGCAGTACGAGGTGGTTAGAAAAACTGCTAGACATAATATTTATAAATAATGAAAAAAGGGGGAAATTATTAAATACTAAATTAAGGCTCGAATTTTCATTTTTGATGTAGCTGAAATCGATAAATATCTTAAAAACTATCTATAAAATTAAACATTATATATTAAGAATTATAAAAGTTGAACTCCCTGTGTATAACTACACATAATAGATTTTCATATTTCTTCCACATTAATAAAAATATTGAATAACATATATTTTTTTAATTATTTAAAAAAATGAGAAAAATACTGTCAGAAATCGCAGTTTCAAATTTAAAAAGTTTCATTTTCATCCATATTGAAAAATTAAAAATTGAAAGTTAAAATATCAGGAAAATAGTTCACATTTTTGCCTTCATTTCTCAAAATCTGTCAGAGAGACAAAAAAATCTTCCTCATAGTGAATACTTTTTAAATATTTTTTTCATGAATAGCATATTGCAAACTCTAAAACCCAAACCATAAGAATTCTTTTTAAAAATTATTAATAATTGAGACTCCGGATTCTATAACCACGCATAAAATTTAACTAGCCGCTTCAGGCCGCTCGAGTTGGCCCCTGATGACTTGACAATCAGTTTTTGAAAATATAACTTTTTAAAACACCGCCTTATAAAAAATTTCATGGCGCATCTTTTTTCTTTCGACAAAAAATTTGTATCTTTTACCTGTCCTGTAAAAATTCCAAAAAACTTCAGTTTTCAGACCAGCAAATTTACTAAATATTTTCACTTCAACTCGCTCCGAAAGACAAAGTTATTTATATTTCAAGATAAAAATTAAACACATTATCCTTTAATTTGTTCTTAAGATAATGTGCCATTTAAGATTGATTAATTTTGTTAAATAAGAAAGTTATACTTTTTTTTTGGTAATCAGTATCAAAATGACGTTAGAAGGTTTTCAAACGCTTCGTTTATCGAGGGAATTTTGAGTGAGCCCAAGCTTCCAGCAATAAGAATGCTTCGTAGGATATAATTAAGTTTTCTGAAAAGTTTTACCCAGATTGAATTATTCTTTAACAAAATAGCATCATTCAAATAGCATTGATCAAGCACGTGAGGGGCGATAACTTTGGAGCCCGGTTGCACTGCGCTATTTAGCCCGTTAGAATACAACTATGTTTTTATACAATTTCCTTGAAATAGATGTACATTAGAAACATAATGTAAAAAAAAGCGAGGGAAACTTTAATTCATTTTTAAGATTTGCTAGGAAAGTATTACACATCTTTTAAAATTTAGAGAACATTGTATTTGGTTCCGAAGTAAATAAATTTATAAATACTGAAAATGAATAACTAAATAAGTAAATGTTGAGTTTGCTAGAAACTCTAACACACACAATTCCTTTAAAAAGATAAAAATTTTAATACTTATAAAAGTGAATAAAAAATAAATTATTGAGTAACAAATTAAAAATATTAAGGATGCTTTCAGTATAAAGTCGACAAGCACATTACTCAACCTTTAACTTGAATTATGATATCAAAAAGGGTAGCCACATTGCTAAGTTTAACAAATTTTGGAAACAAAATAAAAATTTACTGTAGAAAGAATAGTTTAAGACTTAATTATTTATTTGGAAATAGTTGAATTTAGTTATCTGTTTTATTTTATTATTAGAAATCAACTGTTATGTTAATTTAATATCTATAATACTGTATCGATTTATTATGTTCTTTATAAGATTTTCTACCAACTCTGTTCATGCGGTTTTTACCAAATGTATTTAATATGTTCTAAACCATTTTTATCTCATTAGTAGTAAAATTCGGACTTCACCTCAGAGGTCCGGGGTTCGATCCCTGAGCCGGTACCTCTGGAAATTTTTCTATGTACATTTACCGA
>JAAAKG020133484.1:2483-14151 GCA_010014905.2 Druon quercuslanigerum
TTCATGAGGCTAAAAACCATTTATTTACGATATGTGTGTGTAATGTGTTGTTTAGTCCTACAAACTTGTTTTTTTTTAAATAAGTCTTTATTTCAGAACAGTACATAAAAATAAGGAACTCAAAAGCAGTATTTTCATGAGGCTAAAAACCATTTATTTACGATATGTGTGTGTAATGTGTTGTTTAGTCCTACAAACTTGTTTTTTTTTTAAATAAGTCTTTATTTCAGAACAGTACATAAAAATAAGGAACTCAAAAGCAATGCAGTGAACAAACTTAATTATTATTTTTTCGCAATATATGTTTTCTTTTGAACCAAGAAAATATATTTGAGCTCTTTGTACATTGAATATATTTTTACATTTTATCACAGCAATTTTTCAGCATATATTTTTCTTATTATAACATATATTAAATGTACAAATAATTTAAGTATATTTTCTGTTAAAAAAAATAATAATATATTTTAAAAATTATATAATACATTCAGAAACGAAAAATATATTTATTATTAATGCTTTTGCTGTTCTACTTTCCTATGTGAATAATTTATAATATTTATTGTATATATCGACGTGTCCAAATGAGAAGGTTCTATATTTTTGAGACCAATGAAAAAATTCTAACTCGTGGAGACAAAATTAGAAGATGCTTACTCGCGTGTATTATAACTGTAAACAAATTTGATAATAGATATGTCTGCTAATTTAAAATAAGATTATAAAAAGGTGCATGCAAATATTCTAAACTATAAAAAGTCGATCGTTATTCGGTGTTTATTATTTTTTTTTAAATACTTTATATAGTCTAATAAGATTTAAAAACGCAAGTATTCATTTTAATGCCTGTTTAAAATGATTACAAAATTTTTGTCTAGTGAAAATTATTAAATACGCAATATTTTTTAATAAACTCTCATACAATCACATGTATTTGTATATGTTTACGTTCCAGTCAGCGTAACCTACTCCCTACCGTCTTTATTTACTTCGTTCTCTATGTCATCAAGTGATTGTTTTAGATTTTCCCATCAGAGGGGCTGACTTCAACAATCAACGATATTAATCTTTTATGGAGTCTAGTTGATCATCAGTATTATGGTATTGATAAGTTCTTTCTATAGCAAAGTTCTTTGACCAGAGAAGATGTCGAAATTAGTTTAATAATTATGTTCAATCCGTTGAGTATTGACAACTATGTTTTTCACAACTATGTGTTTCGAAAATCAAGTAAATGGATTGCAATTGTTTACACATGTTTGATTGTCCATAATGCAATTACCTTAAGATATTCTGTCGGTGGATACGTCTATTAAGTCGTCAGGTGTCAAAAATGTGTTGGAAGTCGGTCTGTTTTAAAGGGATGGTTATTTAGTGTTAAATTTATCTTTTATCTCTTTTCAATTTTCCCGTCATTTATTGGATCTATTAGTAAGTTAATATATTTACTCAAATCATCTAATATTATGATACAAACCTTTTTTTAAATGGAAATCCAGGTAGTTTTGGTGTTTTGATTTGTTCGCTTTGACAGTCTTGAAATCATTGGATGCGGAGTTTAAAAAAAGTTGAATTACTCTAGTTTGGTTAGATATGCTTAGCAATAACATTTTATTATTTTTGAACCATTTTTTAAGTTCCTTGTTAATTTAATTGAGATTCTGAGATTTCAAGAAAATATTTTCGAAATCTCTGCCTGTACTTACAAGGGGATCTTTAGGTACGATTGTTTTCGTTTAAATTAAAACTCTTTTCAGTCAAAGGTACGTATCAGAGGTTTTCGAAGAAAAATCAAGAAGACGGAATTTTGACCCATTTTCGAGAAAATTGATTTTTAAATATTGCGAATAGATGTTCATCGAACTTGTGTAAAAATTTTCAAAGCGTCACATAGTGGGGCGAAATGAAAAAACGATGTTCAAAATAACATGTAGATCACAACTGCTCAATCGGTTTTCAATTTTTTTTTAATTTAGCGTTAAATTCTCAAGATATCTTTCGAGGCCGATTTTTGAATTTTTGTTTGTTTAAATTCTTATAGAGGTGCAAATAGTAGTATTAGCAAATAAGCCAAGTCGTTTTAGCGTGCTGTAGAATCTTAGCCTCCTGTGACGTTCCACGATGATGATGACTTCGAGAAAGGGTTGACAAGTAGGAAGAAAAGTCAGAAAAAATCAGCGGTAAGAACTTAACTTATAAATTAGATCGAAATGACTCATAGAGCATCGTATAGGTTTAGAGGTGCATCCGGCTGTATAAGTCGTAATATTGATGAGTTATCTTTAAATAAAACATTAACGTAAAGTGTGCCTTATGGGTTGAAAGTTGCAACATCACAACTTTTTCACCCCCAAACTATAGCTATCTTTTAATTTTCCGTTAAGTTATAATTGATCAGGAGTTTGTTTCACGTCCTTGATATGTAAGAATAGAGTTAATAGGTTTTAGCACGATACTGTTCCTAATCCGCGATTAGATGCTGTATTTGTAATTAAATTATATTTTGAATGGAATAAGCTCGGACTTAGAGGAGAGAGGCAGGTTAAAGAAAACACCATTAATTATGGTAACGAACAGAACTTATGTTTATTTATCCTGACATAAAAAACCTCCACTCAGTGAGTGGAGGAAAAAGCCTTAACAATTCTGAACTTATAACTACAAGCCAAACTCACCACAAACTAGTTCACACAAACCAAAAATCAAGCGGTAATCCATTGTACTGATCCAAATAAGCGGTGATCCACATGACTGATCCAAATAAGCGGTGATCCACATGACTGATCCAAGTAAGCGGTGATCCACATGACCATGATCTATCATCGAATCGGCGATCCACATGACAATGATTCAAACCCACGCGATGATCACGACTCTTACTAAACCGTCAGCACCGGGGTGTACTTGAATCACCCGCCCCAATGGCCATTTTGACGGTGGATATCTCTCATTTTTTACTAGGACGAGTAGTCCGACTGAGGAGCTCTCTGTTGGATCACGCCACTTGCTTCTCGCTTGGAGATGGTGAAGGTATTCAGATGACCAACTTTTCCAAAAGTTGTCTCGAATGCGCTGAAGCAACTGGAATCGTGATAGTCGGTTTTCAGGTACTTCTGAAATTCCTGCATCAGGAAGGAGGCCCAACGGGTCTCCAATTAGGAAGTGGGCTGGAGTGAGTGCAGCCAAGTCGTCCATTTCGTTAGAAGGGGGTATAATGGGCGAGAGTTTAAACAGGCCTCTATTTTCACTAATACTGTGGATACCTCATCAAATGTGAGCTCTTAGTCTCCTATCACCGTGTCCACCTTTTTCAAGTCCAATTTCAAATGATGTTTGGTAGATTTCACTCCAGCCTTCTACAAAAGCCTGATTTAAAATTAAATTAGTCACTTGTTTTTTTTATATTTGAATTTCGGCCTTGCATCACTTGTTCTTCTTCTAGTAATTATGAGGATATACATAAAACAAATAGAAAAAATTTCAAGAACACTATTATTGCACCTAATGGTATAAATTGAAAACTTTTCAAAAGTGAAGAATCAAACCACTCTCATGAAAAAAACTGTTTTGTTTCGTAACCAATTTATAAGAAAGGATATTGCTTGTTTTTGTTTGTGAAAATTGTCAATTTTCTCTTCTGAGTGAGAATAAATATAAAAATGCTTTATAATATCACAAAGCCTACTACACTACGCAAAACCCCTATTCTCTTTATACATATTTTAACTTTACTCATTCGGTATATTAACAACTGTAAATAAAATTTATACAGCAGTTAAGCACTGCGTAGGCCGAGGAAAATTTATTCGCATTCAATTACACCTAACTGCCCTTTCACAATACAAACCAATTTAAAATAGTGCAAAAATTGATTGCAATTAAAGATACATTTATGTGGACCAAAACACTGTGCATGCTTGACAGTCAATTCTTTAACTATAGCATATTTCCGCAAGGGATTACCTTGTATTCTAATGTGCTTTCTAAATGAGATTGGTTTTTCTCCGAATCTCTTAAACGCCTTTCGTTACTCATTATATTTACAAATAAATTCCCTTTGTTAGGTTGACCTCCTCGGTTTCACGTTGCAAGTGATCAATACGCCTATCCATATCTCTTACGTGTTCAGAGATTTTTTTCCGTGTTTGTACCTAGCAAAATGGTACAAATGTTCAGAGATGGTGGTAAAGAACTTGGTAAATTGAAATAAATATGCTCTGATATTAAATTCGACTTGAGGTGCCTAGAAGAAAAGTATGATGCTATTCAGTTTTTGAATGAGTAAAAAAGTAAAAAAAATATATATAATAATAATATAATATGTATAATATGTGTATAATATAACAATATCTGATGTATTTTAAAAGCAAATTATTATTTAGCTATCTATATCTTAAATGCATCATTTGCAAACCAGATTGTAATAGTAGCTGAATTTAACGGTGACGGAAGTATTGAATCGTTTTTTAATGACGATTTGAGTGAAGGAGTTATTAAGGCCAAAAATGTTTAACTACACTGTGGTGCATCAATCAACGTACCATATTCATAGGAAGTAGCTTCACCGAATAAAAAAGCTTTATAGTTGAAACTATTCAAGAAGATTCGTACCGTAAAACTGCAGTTCTGCGTGAAAAGAAAATTAGATTATATGTCAAAGAAATTCTGAAAAACTAAGATAATTTTTTTTTTTAAATATGTTTGCGTGCATTTTGTAGATTCGGCGATCTTATTTATAAAGATGATAAATCTTAATACTAAGCATTTATCAAAGGAAATCCCCAGCAGAAATTCCAATATGGCTCTAATCGGGGCCATATCGGGCTGAATTTGGCCCAAATCAGTCTGGTCCCACTTGGGCCCATATTAAATTTGTTTTCATTATTCTTAATTAAAAGGGATTTTTAAATCAGAGAATATTAAAATCGTATATATCACCTCTTAAACTAAAATTTGAGAAAATGAAAATCATATTAGCAAACAGATCATGATATAAAAACATTGGATTATGTAAGATTAGAAACAAAATATTTTTTTAACAACTTTTTTTGGAGCAAACGGAAAAAGTCGAAAGACGCAGTATACGAGCCAAAAAAGGTGTATGATAAAACTATTAAAGTATTTTGCAATACCTTTTTGCATCTAATGTTTATATTGACCTTAAATCTAATAAGTTATTTTGAAAGAAGCTGATTATAATCTTACACGGGCTCTTTAAGTTATTTTTATTAAAGCTTGATAAAATTATATCAAGTCACCTAAAAATACGTGTAAATAAATATGTTTAAGACGTCACTGTTGATCTAGTTCGATTTCACGTTGAACACAGTAAATATTACTTCAACCTATTTTCTTATAAATCAATAACCTCATTTCGAGGTTAGGATTCACATATTTTGTTACTTTTTCAATTATTAATTGAAATATTTTTGACGTTTGACACTTTAGATTGAAACTTGGGGGGATTTCGAATCAACCTACTTTAGGCCCCGTGTGGGATTCGCACCAGCAGGATTACGTGGCATGAAAGGCAACACCGAATTTAGCGGGTTATAAAAAAAGTCTTTTTTATAAAGTTCAGTCAACATGACTAACAGTCGGAACGAGAGCCGACATTAGAAACACAAGAGCACACGAGCGCAGTTCTAAATACTAGCGTGGTTCGAGACCGTCTGAGTGGAGATCGTCGCCATGTTGGTCGTACGGTTGGGGGCTTGGTAGAAGACCCCAGACTAATACAAAGTAGAGAGTCAACTCGATACACGGGATCAGCTTTGTGACACCCCACACCCGAAATACATGACGCGCCATCTACTGTCAATATTGGCTGTTGAAGATGAGAATATTTTTTCCTTGAAATGAAAAAGGATACAACAATATAAACAAAAGATAAACGCGTTACGTAGTTTGTGAACGATCCCCTAGAGGGGGCCAAATTTACCATCCACAAAATTGCGTGCCCGATCTGGCCCAAGTCGGAAATAAGGCAAATATTTGGCCATTTGTGCACGGGATGATTACCAAATTCAAAATATTGAGAATAGCTTTGTTTATTGAAAAAAATTATAGTTAATACAGTAATGTTTCTTTATTTATATTAAAAGGTCATATAAAAATTTAGGAAACATTTATTGATTGAAAATTTCTTTCTTTAGTAATAAAAACTCTTAATACATAAATGAGAGTCTTAAAAATCTGAATTACTTATATAACTATTATAAGAATTGTAAATCCTAACCATTTTGCAAATTACTTATTTTCCATATTTTCTTACTACCTTTTTGGCAATATAATTATACGATTTTTTTCCTTTAGAAATTTCTACATAAAAATAGCAAGAAGAAGTTTATCTTGATAGTAATTATATGAATATATATGTAACTGATTTATAAGAGAAAGGAACGGATGAAATATTTAATCCTTCGTAAAATTAACTTCTGGGAATGTATTGATTAAATAAATAAAGGCAATGATCCACAACAACGATAAAACAAACAAACACGACGCGACCTTTCGAAATCACACAGATTGCCTTATCAGACTAAAAATAAAAATGAAAGTATTTGAGAAACCTAAAAATGATTTCACAAAGTTCTAAAGTTAAATGCTCGCCAAAATTACATTACGTAGATTAAAATCTATTACGAACTGTGATTAAAGACTTCCTATTGATTAAAAATCTTTGACTGCTCGTATAAATTATAGCATTTTTAGAATTTTTTTTAAAAAGTTTTAAAAAACTGTCTCTTAAATATATCTGTCAAAACCACTAATACAAAATTAGGAAAAAATTTTAATGCAATTTAGAGACAGAATAAAAATTTGTAGGTAAATAATTCTTAAAAGTAAAAATTGATATACGTACCTGAGACGAAAAAGGCTGAAAGTAGAATGTGGAGCAGTAAGTCCTTTTGTGAATACAGTGAAATTCGGAGACTGTGCTGCTTTTAGGGCTGCTGGTGGTAGTTGGGAACAAACCCGACAGAGTGCCGCTTTAGTTGAAAACGCTTTTGTTTTTTCACGCCTGAGTGAGCACCGCACACTGCCCGCAGATCCTTTTGCTACTACTTGCGGCGCGGCGTCAATTTTCGGAAGGGATATATCTGGAGGCGTCATATCCGAGTTTAACTGTAGTTTTTTTTTAAATTAAATAATAATAATTAAAATTTTATATAAAAAGCCGGAGATCCAGCTTCAGCTTCATTTTTGATTTGATGAGCACTGAAGATTCTCTATTAGATGGTGTACAATATCGGAGAAACATGGTCGTACATACAATTTTCATATAAAATATTAAATTTACAATTTGTTGCCAAAATTTGCTTTTTTGGTATAAGAGGTTATTTTAAAATATATTATGAAGATAATTAAAGAAACCGATAAAGAATTAGAAAAAATTATACATTATTTTCGATTGATTTCCATTAGAAGGAATGCAATGTTAGTGAATCAGGATCGTACATACAACGACAAATATTAAATTCAATTGTTTTAAATTCAGTATAAAATGTTAATCTTCTCAATTATCATATACATAGTGAAATAAATAAGCCGATTTAGAATTATAAAAAGTTATAAGTTGTTTCAGACTAATTTTCTATTGATGGTATTTATAATTTTAAGATCCCAGGTAATCGTATCATGGCATCTCTTGATGTAAATTCTTTATTTACTCGAGTTGGTTTTAAAGAACATTAAGGATCGATGGTGTTTTATTATTCGCAATACAAATATACCACTAAATGAATTTAAAAAGGGAATTTTACAGTTCTGGATTTTACTATTTTTAAATTTGATAATGTTCTTCATAAAAAATCTTTTAGAACCCATATGAAGCGTCCCATATCTCTGATGATGCGTGAATTGGTGATGCAAGACATCGAATATTAAAACAAAGCTAAGAATTTCTAGTTTGTAAGCCTAAATGGTTATAATAATGGACATTTCATGATATTCTGAGATATAAATTAAAATAGATATGTAATTGCAAAAAACGAGCAGTCTGAATTCAGAACCTAAATTCCGCTTGAACCAAATTCAATGTTCCTCATTTTTTTTATTTCATTCTGTTAGGTCTTAAATTCGAACTCTTCGAGTTTTGCAATTACAGATATAAAAATTTTTCAAATTTCATCGAATTTGTTTCGTTAGAAAATTTATTAGGTTTCATTTGGACGCATTAACATTTCATTCACACTGTAAGATTAAAAAAATATTTTTTTCACTTCCCTGGTAAATTTGCGATTCCGTATGCTGGTTTCATATAAAAAACATTAGTTTTTGAGAAAAAATGTTAAAAGACTGAAAGATCTCAATTTTTACGTTGATTCGTGTTCAGTAGTCCGCTGGAGTTCACCACCGGCGCAGTATTGCCCCAGTATCCGTGACCAGTACAGATAAACGGAATCGCCCCCAGTACTAACTGACGGTTCCTCTGCTATCTATGCCGGTAGTATAAATATCTAAACAGTGAAAAAATACATTTAAAAACATTGTACATGGGCTCTAAAATTTCCAAGAAGTAAAATGCAAAAAAAAATTTACACGAAGAAAAATTAGTCAACATAGGTGCTAAAAGATGTATCAAAAAATTATTTAAAAGGAAAGTTTTTGACAAAAAAATGTTTATAACATAATGTTTAAGAACAACAATTCTTTTTAAAAAATATTTGAAAAGCAGTTCGTTTATTTTACATTTGTCCACAGACATTTTAATATTAAAAGGTCAAAGCATCGACAACTGTAATTTGGTGGTAGCGAAATTTCTTTAGTTACAGCTCCTTCGGCTTTAACGAACACATTCTCATCAAGAATCTCGTGCTTCGCACTCCTTTTTGTCCAAAACGTGAACTTTTCTACATTCTGTTCAAAACTGTTATATCAAATGTATATTATATTTATTTATGTACTGCGGCCTAAGATTTGCTCATTTAGATATTGCGAAATGATGTACACATGTTATTTTTCATGATTACTTTAATATTTGATCCTTATTTTTCACTCATTTTTATTATCAGCTAGACTAAAGTATCTATTATTTCCATAAACTTATATTATTACCATTCATAATATAAATCGGTATTAAAACTTCGTTTTTCCCAAAATTCATTTTTTTTTATTTTAATGTAATTTTTCACAATTAAAACAAAAGAACAAATTATTACACGAATAAAAATTGAAATCGATTTAAATTATTTATTAAAAAGATATTTAATTAATATTCCCGCTAACAGTTTATTTATTTTACATGTATATGATGTCATATAACCATAGAAACATTATTGTCCAAATAGAGTTAGAAAATTGTGGATTTAACTTTCTTGAGCTGTAGGTTATAAAGATAGTTTTTTCATTGACCTTCAATTCTTTTGGTATAGAATAATGGTTAAGATTACCGGCTGCTAGGCGGTAGATTCTTTCGCCTAGGCAACTCCTTTTTTGACAGTATCTTCACCCAAATATGTAAAGATGCGGGTCTGTAGCTTATTCTCTCGGTGAATAGAGTATAGATGTAGTTTGAAAAACCCCATGGAGTTAGAAATTTTATTTGTAATATAATGTTTAAAAACTTAATATATGTATTCATTCTAAGCAGGACCATTAACATTTATGGACAAACTACTTGAAATCAATTATTATTTATTTTAAAAAAACTTTTTTGGTATGCCGTTAGAGTATAGCAATAGTGGGTGTTAAAATTAAATAAAAATTATGAAATTTACTCTTTTGTAATTATAAATATATTCGGACCACATGCAGTCGCATGGTGATGTACGGTATGGATGGTTGAATGATTATGGTATGAATGATTTATTATAGTTATTTATATTAACTATGGCATTTTTGTATTTCAATAGTTTGCCATTGCAAAACCAGTACTACGCCAGTACTGCGTAGCGTTAACAATCAGTACTGGCCCAGTACTACTCCAGTACTGGCCAAGTGCAGATACCGAGTACTGGGACTCCGGTAATATGTACTACGGTACTTTACATGTATTACATCATTTAGTCAGCTTTAGAAACAAAAATTTAGGATTTATTTAGATTTGCCAGGAGGCTAACATGCCCGGGGAGTTTACAAATTAATGCTTCATCGATCATTTTTTGTAAACAGAGTAAATTTAGGTTGCAGCTCAGTACGTAAAAGCACACACTTAACCTCATAACTCTATACTCTGATTGCTTTTAAATTATTATAAAGTGCGATCGCCAATTTGACAGAGGGCTTGCAGATAATAAACATACTTACCTTAATTTTTATCGGATCAAATTTTTGGTTATACACAACAATGAATTCTTCTACCAGTATTTATGGAATCGAAAGTTTGTAAATATATGGTTTTTCGATGTTTGCATCTATATTAGCCGTGCAGTTGCTCTGCTTCAAAGAGAGTTCACAATTCAAACATGCAAGCAGGATGCAAGATATGGAGACAATGTTCGATCAGGTCTACGTAAGCACAAACCCAATATATTGGTATTTCTATCATATAATTCATTATTTCTGTATAAAAAAAAGTTCAAAAGATCTATAGGTGGTTTTACATCTGTAGCAAGAGCGACCTAGGTGGAAAATTCCGTAGTCCGTCGGAGCTCACCACCGGCGTAGTACTGGCCCATTACTACAGATAATTGGCAATTCACCCTGTACTGATGTACTCTAAGATTACTAAAAACTAGAAATACAAATATCGCAAAAAAATGTCTGTTAAAAAATCCTTAATGAGATATTGTAACATTGTAAACATAAACCTCTTTAATCAAATCTTTTATTAAAACACTTGTCAGTACAGTAATTGTCGCATTAAAAAAGATATTTTATGTCTCTATGAAAA
Organism: Druon quercuslanigerum; assembly: GCA_010014905.2. Classification (NCBI taxonomy): domain Eukaryota; kingdom Metazoa; phylum Arthropoda; class Insecta; order Hymenoptera; family Cynipidae; genus Druon; species Druon quercuslanigerum. The sequence continues at coordinate 13,321 of JAAAKG020133484.1, forward strand.
GTTGCAAGATGCTCCAAAACATAAAAGAACAAAATATTACATGAAGAAGAATTTAAATCGATTTATATATATTTTTTTAATTTCATTCATATTCCCGTTAACAGTTGATTCATTTTACATGTACATGATGTCGTGTAATAATTGAAAAATTAGTGACCAAAAAGATTGAAAAATTTGTTGTTTTAACTTTTTGAGCTGCGGGTTAAAAGGATGGTTTTTTGATTGACTTTCAATTTTTTAGGTATAGAGTAATGGATAAGATTCACGGCTGCTAGGCGATTAATTATTTCATCCAGGCAACTCTTTTTTTGACAGTATCTCATTCTAAATACGTAAAGATGCGCGTCTGTAGGTTATTCTGTCGGTGAATAGAGTTTAGATGTATGTTTGAAACCTCGCGGCGTTAGAAATTTGATTTGTAATTTAATGCTTAAAAATCTAATATGTTTTATTTTAACCAGGACCATTACAGTTTATATACAAAATATTCGCAATCAATCATTATTTATTTTTTAAATACCTTTTTCGTTATATCTTTGAGTATAGCAATAGTGGATGTTAAAATTTAAAAAAAACTTGTGCTAAAAACAATTGAGTGATTTTTTAGTGCGGAACATTAGCGGCCGGTACTGGCCCAGTATAAATACCCAGTACTACGATTCCGAAATTTTTGAGTAGGCCAGTACTGCGCCAGGGCTGTATTTCCACCTGGGGGGGGGGGGGGGTTGTACACTTAGGGAATTCCAACCGAGAGAACACAAAGGAGTTGATGTTAAAATTTTTTAAAATATGGCCACACACTCTTGAGCAATGAATAATTACTTTTGTTTT
>JAAAKG020133485.1:0-37031 GCA_010014905.2 Druon quercuslanigerum
CACCCCTAATACAATTTACCTTGAGGCGTGATATTTAAGAACTATTTTTAAATTTTCAACCAATAAAATTAACTTTTTACCCAAAAACATGAATTTCAATTTTCAAATAAAATAAGGAATATTTAACTAAAAAAAAATACAAAAATAAAAAATTGTTAAAAATTTTTTAAACTGAAAGTTCATTTTCGTGAGTTTAAAATTTAATTATTTGGTGGAAATTTCATTCATTTTTTTGAAAATTCGTCTTTTGTGGTAGAACATTAATCTTCTCAAGGAAAAATTCATATTTTCTGGTTGAGAATTCATTTCTTTGGTTGAAAAATTAACTAGTTTGTTTAAAAATTCGTTTTTTGTGGTTAAAATTTTGATGTACAGTAAATATAATTTCCATTTTTATTTTCCCCAAGTTTATAAATTACACAAGTAACTTTTATAAGGTCAACAATTTTATTTAAATAATTGAGTACAATTTATTGAATATTTTAATTATTTTGAATAATTTTCAGAATTTGCAACTTTTTTAAGCAATTCGTTGCTTTCCTTTCTTTTTATGTATTATTAAAAGTCCACCCATGTCAATTTTTTTTTTTTAAATTGATTTAAATGCACAAAATGGGACTGCTCCCTCAGAAATTGTAAAAATATTTAAATAAATATTTGTTAAGTAATATTCTTTAAATAAAAATACGCATTAAAAAGTGCGGATTTACGTTTTCGGACATTAAAAATCTGGACGTATCCTCAAATAGAACGAACAAGTCGAAATTCGAACGACGACTGAAACTTAGAACTCTATTTTGTACAAGAGACAGGGTGAAGGGACGGGCGCCTGCCACCGCACTGTTGATGCGTTCCGCCTCTGAGATCATTATTGCGTAGAATTATTTCTAAAAATTCTAGATTATCTTCACATATTTTGGCCTTTTCCTTATGCAATTTAAAAAAATGGATTTTCTTAAAAAAGAATTTATTTCCTTTTTGTTTTAGTTTCTTGATTTCCCCTGATTTTAGAGTATTTTTGAATTTGAAGCCTGTTACCGGTGCAGTTGAAAAAATATTGTTTATTGTCTTCCTTTTTTTATGTCAGAATCTTTTTGAGATCTTGCTTAATTGTTTTTTAAATTGCAATATCAAATTGAATACCAAATTTGTAAACTGTCTTATGAAAAGTCCTTTTATTTGTTTGAAATTAATTTTTGTTGTTGAAAATTCATCTTTTTGTTTAGATTTTCAACAGTTGGTTTGAATTTTTCTCTCTATTGACGTTTTTTTCGGTGAAAATTAAACTGTTTTGTAGAAAATTCGTATTTTTGACTGGAAAATTTAACTGATTGACTGAAAAATCTTTGTTTAAAATTCAACTAATCCAGTTGAAGATTCGTTATTTAAATTGAAAATGTAACTATTTTTTTAAAATTAGTTTTTTTTTGTTGAGAATTATTTATTTTAATTGAATTTAAAATTGAATATTCCATCATATTAGAAGTTGAAAATTAATTTCTTTGGCTGAACATCCATTTTTTAAACTAAAAGTTGGACATTCATCTATTTGGCTGAAAATAAATTTTTTAAACTAAATTTAACGAGTTAATTTTTGTTTGGCAATTTATCTTTTTTTTTGTTCAAATTGGTCTTTTTTGTAGAAATTAATCCTCTTGGTTAAAAGTGAATATTTTTGGTTGAAAATTCAACTATTCCAGTTGAAGACTTAGTTATTTTACTTATACTTTTTGTTAAAAATTGGTCAGTTTGGTTAAGAATTAAATTGGTTTAATTTAATAGTTTGGTCGAAACTCAACTATTTGGTTCAAAATTTGCCTTTTTCAGTTAAAAATTCATATATATTGTTTGAAAAATCGTATTTTTTTATTAAAAACTATTCTTTTTAGTAGAAAATTGTTTTTTTTATTGAAAATTAATCTTTCCGTTTGAAAATTCATATTTTTGGTTGAAAATTCAAGTATTTCAGTTTAATATTCATAATTTTAGTTATTTTACCCTTTGTAGATGAAAATAAAACTGCCTGGTTGAAAGTTATACTCTTTTGTTAAAAAGTTATCTATTCCAATTGAAACTTGGTCATTTTAGTAAAGAAGTTATAAGCTTAGTTGAAATTGAAAAAAATTTGTTTGTTTACAAATTAATTTTTAAACCGAAAATCTAACTATTCCATTTTTGATTGAAAAATTATAATTTTTAGTTGAAAATGTATGTTTTTTTGTTATAATCTCTTTTCTTTTGTAGGAAATTAATCTTCCTAGTTAAAAATTTGTCTCATTGGTTGAAAATTCGAGTATTCCTGTTAAATATTCATTATTTTAGTAGAAAATTCATCTTTTTGGTAGAGTATAAAACTACTTGGTTAAAAGTTAAACTCTTTTGTTAAAAATTAATTTTTTTGGTTTATAATTCATCTCTTCCATTGAAAGATTCATGATTTTAGTTAAAAAATCGTTTTTTTGTGTGTGAAAAATAATTATTTTTAATTCAAAATCTAACTTTTCATTTATGGTTGAAAAATTATATTTTTTTAGTTGAAAATTTATGTTTTTTGTTAAAAACCCTTTTATTTTGTAGAAAATTAATCTTTTTTTAGTTGAAAATTTATCTCATTGGTTGAAAATTCGAGTATTCCAATTCAATATTCATCATTTTAGTAGAAAATTCATCATTTTGGTAGAGTATAAAACTACTTGGGTGAAAGTTAAACTCTTTTGTTAAAAATTAATCTTTTTGGTTCAAAATTCATCTCTTCCATTGAAAGATTCATGATTTTAGTTAAAAACTCGTTTTTTTGTATGTGAAAAATAATTATTTTTAATTAAAAATCTAACTTTTCCATTTATGGTTGAAAAATTATATTTTTTAGTTGAAAATGTATGTTTTTTTTTGTTAAAACCCCTTTTCTTTTGTAGAAAATTAATCTTCTTAGTTGAAAATTCATCTCATTGTTTGAAAATTCGAGTTTTCCAGTTAAATATTCATCATTTTAGTAGAAAATTCATCTTTTTGGTAGAGTATATTACTACTTGGATGAAAGTTAAACTCTTGTGTTAAAAATTAACCTTTTTGGTTTAAAATTCATCTATTCAATTTAAAGATTCATGATTTCAGTTAAAAAAAATTTTTTTGTGTGGAAAATAATTCTTTTTAATTAAAAATTTAACTAATCCATTTCTAGTTGAAAACTGATCTTGGTTGCTAATTTATGTTTTTTTTTATTAAATCGTCCTTTTTGGTATAAAATTAATGTATTTGGTTGAAAATTCAACTATTTGGTTTAAATTGCATCATTTCATCTATGTATTTTGTTGAAAATTCAATATTTTTAATTGAAAAGTTAGGAATTTGAAGCTTCTTCAAGTTGAATTTATTATAACACCCACATTAGTTTTACCAAAATGTACACTGAATTTTAATCATAAGGAGATAAAGTACCAATTTGTTTCAATTATTGTTCAAATTCATGGACTTTGGAAACAAATTTATTATAAATTGTAATTAAATTTGTCACAGCTCTCTGAATGAACCATATTCATTGAATCCCTAGAGCTGAAAAAAAATTATTTTTAATAAATTCTCGAAACTCTATACTTGAGATACCTGAAAAGGACCTGGACTTGTCATGGGATTTTTTTCCTGGATTTAAGTAAACAACCTGATCCTGCAGTTTACTAATAAATTATTTATATTTACAGAGCCCAAAATGTCCTCAGTACAAGTGGATCGTGCCACGAAGCTGGACAAACCGAATAGGAAGGAAAATGAAAAATCTCGCAAGCCTTTCCCGCCACACAAGAAGCATAAGCACGATGACAATCGTCACCACAAATTCAGCCGGAAGCGTCTCCAGAGTTACAATGTCAATGGGAAGTGTCCGCCTGCCAAGCGCTGGAAAAAGGAATTTGGCTGCAAGAAGGACATTGTCCTGCCAACGAAATTTCTTCTCGGAGGCAGTATCTACGATCCTCTGAACCTAAACAGCTTGCAAGACGAAGAAGTTAACAGAGCCTTGAATGCTGTTACTCCAAAGTCGAGTCCACTTCCAACGCCGAAACACAGAAAGGGAACAATTGAAGTGATTATTCCACCTAATATATGCGATCCTCTGAATCTCAGCAACTGCAATGATGACGAGGAGTACGAGAAGCAGCTGATTTCTCCAACGAAGAAGAGTTCGAAAAAGAGGAACAGGAAAAAGAAGCGAGCCCTTTCTTTTAGTTCGGCAACTAACAAAGTTAGCGAAGATAGTGAGACTAAGGATGAAGAGGTGGTTGTTGAAAATAAGGATGCAGACTCGGGGAAAGCGGAAGTTGTGCCTCAAGTTCCTGAAAAGTGTAGCTCGCCATCGAAGGAGCCGGAGAAGGAGGCGAAGGTTGAAAGTCAGGCGAAGGATAAAGGCAAACTGCGATTGAAGGTGTTCGAGGAACCGAAAGACAAGAGATTGAGGAAGGTCGATGTGAAGGATCGAATTGTCAGTCCTGTTATTCCACAACCTGGGGCTTGGAAAACCAGATTTCTGCATCGACCCAGTCAGGATAATAATAAGAAAAAGCCACCACAGCAGATGCCGAAATTCAAACCTAAGGATGCACAGTTTCAGTATGGGAATTACAACAGGTTGGTGATTTGAGTTTTATGTTTGACGAGAATTTTACAGATTTTCAGAAGAAAAATATGTCAAGTTCAATTTCAACCGTTTTTTAAATAATTAGTTGAATTTATATCTTTTTCAATTATGATATCATTCAGTTTACAATGCATAATTCAAAAATCTTTTACTTTAAAAATTCTTCATCTTAGATATTAATTTTTAAGCGTATATTTTTAATTTAAAGAATTTGTAAGTGTGGTCTTGAAGACTTAAAAAATTAAAAGCGTTTAAAGTTGAAAAAGTTGAATAAAAAACAGTATTATTTTATCAACTGTAAATATAAATAAATTAATAATTTTTAAAATGGATCTGCACGTTATGTATTAAAAAGTGAAGAATAATTTATTCGTTCAAACTATTCTAAGCTCTCTCACAGTTTAAGAATTTAAAATATTGTTTCAGACTAAATTATTCACTTATTAACCCATTTAATTTGAATTTTTTTAATTAGGAAAAAGAATTATTTAATATTTAGAAATATTTGACTGTTAATTTCGTACGATTAAATTAAGGCCAAATATTGAAAAGTAAACGATTTGAATTTTAAATGTTCGATATAGAAAGCTTTGAATTGTTAAAATTTCGAAAAGCTTTAAAAAATTTTAACGTTACAATTTTTATTGTTCTATTTAAATTTTTTTAAATTTGTAGGCGAAATTGTTGCATTTTTATGTAGAAATAATAATTAAACACTTATTATTTGTAGAAAAAATTTGAGTAATGTTGAGAGATATTTATAAGTATTGAAAAGATTCAAAATTAATTTAAAACTTGAAATGATGTTAAGTAATTTAAACGATGTATGTACAAATTTCGTTCAGAACTTCTAAACATATTTTAAAATAGATAGAAGTTTTAGAAAATCTGCACATTTTTTTAAACTCCTTCAAATCTTTCAGGGTCTTTTTTGACAAGTTTGGAAATCTCTTAAAATCTCTTTAAATATTCTGTTAAAATAAATTTTCGAAATGAACAATCATTTTCAATATTCCTAGGAATATTAAGAAAATGTTTTTATTATTTTGGAGCCTTTCACAATTCGTAAAAAAATTCTAAATTTGTTGTTTGAAACCCGCAAAAAATGTACAGTTTATTTTAAATTAGGTTGTGAGTACTTGCACGGAAATTTCGGTACAAATAGTCAAATTTTGTCGATATTTTTTAGAAGTTGTAGGACAAATTCTATTAATTTTAAAATTTATTTAGAAAATCTTCGATTAAAACGGTCACCCTTAGAAAGTATATATTTTTTAAAGTGTTTAGGATAATTAAACATTAAAGGTTTACAATATTTCTAGCAGTATTTAAAATTCTGCAATTTGGAATGGTGAAAATGACAGTAAAATTTGATTTGACAGAATCACATCTTTTAGAAAAAAATCTTATCCAGTCGTTTTAAGTATCACTTGATACTACATATATGATACTTATGGCTAATAAAATTATCCTCTTTAAAATTGTTATAATTTGCATTTAAAATCATAGTTTTGAAACTAAAGTTTAGTCTTCAATTAATTTTTAGATTAATTTTTGGAGGTTTCGAATTTTAAATTCTACAATATTTTAGTTTCAAATTCAAATATTAAAAAGCCCTAAATTGTACAATTTCAAAAAATGAAATCATATTAGAGCAATATTGCTTTGTATTCGTTATTTTCATTTTTAATTTTCAATGTAGGATCTTAAAATTATAATTAATTTTTTTCTTTTTTTTTGAAACAGTTATTTTGTTGAAATGTGAAAGTAATTTAAATATTTGAGTCTATTATGAAAGAAACATGTCGTTCAGAAGAAAGCTTAATACTGAAAAGTCTTTTATTTATCGAGATATGATTTATCTTTTATTTGTTACAGAATAAATAAAGAGATTTATAGACATTTTGTGTAGACATTAGCAATTATTTAATAGATTGCAATGGACAGACTTTAATATTTGAATAATTCTGTAAGTTGTTAATTTCGTCTCCGCTAATAATATCATTTTTGGTGATATTCAGCTTACAAATTATAAAAATGATTAGTTGAACATTTATATGTTAATTCAGTTTTAGAATTAGAATCAGTTATGGCCATATAACGATTATTTCAAGGGTTCCACCACTTTGTTTTTAAGTGTACACCAGTTTGCAAAACATTAGTCAAGATTTCGAAACAAATTTTTTAAATATTTCACACATTTGAAAATATTTCAATGAATTTTAAATATTTTACAAGGCTTTTAAAACTTTCAAAAGATTTCAAGGATTTCAAAGATTTGAAAAAGGGTTATAGTACACCAGATTTCAAATTTTTAAAAACATTTTGAACCTTTGTTACGAGTACCAAGGTTGCCAAACATTTTAGAAAATTTGAAAAGATTTCACAAAAACAAAGATTTAAGAAAAATTTCAGAAATAATTTAAAAGATTTCGAGCATTTTATAAAAATTGCAAGGATTTTAATGAGTTGAAAAAGTTGTGTACGCCAGATTTCAAAAATTTCCAAAGGTTTTAAAAAACGTGATATTAAACCCGATTTCTTAAGATTTTACACAGATTAAAAATGTGGTAATGATTTCAAATGAGTAAAAAAATATTTCACAAAGATTTCAAAGATTTCAAAAGAATACAAGAATTTCAAAGATTCAAATTTGAAAAGATGAATTTGAAGTGAATTCATATTTTTGTTTCAAAGCCATCTATTTTGTTAAAAAGTTTAACTTTTTTGTTAAAAATTCCTCTTTGTGTTAAAAATTAGATTATTTTGGTATAAAATTAAATTTTTTTGTTAAAAATACTTATTTTGATGCTGGAAATTCCACTGATTTTTTTTGCTGTTTAAAATTCAGTTTTTGTTTGAAAATACATATGTTTGTTTGAAAATTTATCTCTTTTAATAGAAATTGAATTTTTTTGTTTGTTAAGAATGCAGCTGTTTTCTTGAAAATTAATTTTCTTTGGTTGAGAATTTAACTGTTTTGTTTAAAAATTTATCTTTTTGTTTTGAAATATATACTATTACATTATTCGTTAAGAATTCATCTTTTTGGTTGAAAATTAAACTGCTCGGGTTAAGGTTGAACGATATTTAAATAAACTGCTTTGTTCAAGATGTCATATTTTAGTTGAAAATTCATCTGTTTGGTTAAAAAACGTCTTTGTTTTTAATTAATGGTTTCAATAGAAATATTAATTATTCCACTTAAAGGTTTATCATTTTAGTTGAAAATTCATCTCATTGATTTATATTTTAACTCTTCATTGAAAACTCATTTTTTGGATTGAAAATTAATTTTTTTAACTGAAAATGCAACTAATTCTTTTTTGGCTGAAAAATGATTTTTTGTTTGTTGAAAATTCAACTACAAATAAATTTTATTTCCAAAAATATGTTATGTATTTCTTTATATCTATTTTGCCATTGAAATCAATGCAATTAAAAAAAAACTCATTTATCAGTTAAAATCTGCAGTAATGATTTGAGTAGTTAAATTTTTATTCTTTCAGATTTAGAGAGAGTAATCTTGTTCGAAGAAATTTCCTCTTGGTAGTATCTTGCCCGAAATATCCTTGTTTGATGAAAATTTTCGTTTTTGGTCGGAAAAAACTTCTGGCTTGAAAGTTAAAGTGCTTGGTTAAAAATTCATTTATGGTTGAGAATTCATCTTTTTAGGTTAAATACTTAACTGTTTTGTTGGAAATTTACTTATATTGTTGAAAAATGTTTTTTTTTTTTGGTCTTGAGATATCAATTATTAAATTTTTTATTGAGAATTCATTTCTTTGTTGAAAATTCGATTGTATTTGGTGTGAGTTGAATCTTTTTTGTTTGAAAATTCAATTATTTTATTAAAATGTAATTTTTTGGGGCAAAAATTCAAGTTTTTTGTTAAAAAATCACCCTTTGGATTGCAATTTGAACATACGGTAGAAAAGTCATCTTTTTGGTTAAAATAAGTCTGAAAATTTTAAAACTTATATTTGAAATTGTTTAATGCCTTATTCGTGTCTCCCTCTGGCCGTCCTCTATTTGTGAATAATTAAAAAAAAAAATTTTGGGTCGATTTGTCTGAAATAAAAATAATATAAAACCCTTTTTAGGTATTATGGGTATCGGAATTTACACCAGGAAGTGGATACGAGGCTGAAAGTCTTTGCCCAACGAAAAGAATTATTCTGCGAGAAGGATATTCTCGACATCGGGTGCAATATCGGCCACATCACATTATCAGTGGGAAGGGATTTTTCACCACGAAGCGTCACGGGGATCGACATTGATCGAAATCTAATCAAAATTGCTAGGAAAAATATTAAGCATTATGTGAACTGTGCCCAATCGCCTGCAGCTAAGGATGGTGGTGCTAATACTAAGGACCATGATGCGAATTTTTTCCCAATTTCAATGCCAATTAATTATGGACCCATTGATGTTCCTGGATTTATGAAGGACAAGAGCCACAAGGGCTTTCCTTATAATGTCACCTTCGTCCAGGTATAAAATCATTTTTACAAGAATTATTCTGAATTCATAGTCATTCCCCTGCATTTCCCTATTTTTTAAATTGCCCTTTTTCTCTTTCAATATACGTAATAGTTAAAACTATACGTATTCATATATTATAATTTATTATTTTACTCATATTTTCTCTGATAATTAAATATTTCTCAGTGTCTACGATACAAAATTTTAGAAAAGAAAAGAAAGTGTAATATTTTTCATAAAGTAGATATCCTCTGAATTAATATATAATAATTTTGTGTTATATTTAGACAATCAAATCCAAGGATTTTTGTTCGAAAAAAAGGAAAGAAAGAACACGAACAAAACATGAAGTTCAAAATTATATTTTTAATTTTTGCAGTTCTGAGTGATAATGCGAAAAAAATAACATAAGCTTAAATTTGTCCAAAATAATAAAGCATCTTTGAAATCTATATGGATGTAAAACGCCATCACAACCTCATTTTTTGTTTGTTGGCAATTTTCTTTGAAATATAATTTTTTTAAATGATCCAAAATGGTTAGAGCATTCTAAATCTTATTCAAAGAATATTGATTTTGTTAAAAACCCAAATTTTCGGTGCAAAACGCCAACTCTGCCTAATAAATTGTAGGCAAATTATGAATCTTTTTTTGAAACCTGATCATTTTGCAAAATTGCAAATCTTGTTTGAACAGCTATTGTGATTTTTGTTCTAACGTACCAATTTCTTGTGTAAGACACTAACTAAACCTAAAATTGTTAAAAAATTGTGAATCTTTGAAATCTAATGATGTTTGTTTAAAGTTAAAGATATCAATTTTCCGTGTATAACGATAGAATCGTTATAGAAGAGAAGAATCGTGTACAAAACTACGAATTTTTCCAACGTTTTTTTTTATGTTTGTTAAAAAATGTTAAATTCGGTTGAAAAACTTATACAGGCTACATTGTCTGCAAATTTTAAGACTTTTTCGAAACTTTATGATTTTATATTACATTTATTTCAATAGTATTTTCCAGCAAAAAGCAAAATTATTTGTAGATTAAACTTTCAATATTTAGAATTTAAGCTATAAAACAGGTTCAAGTAAGGAAAAGTCAATCTGATTTTTAACAATAATGATGGCGAGATTTTCCAGGCATATTGTGACACCTCTTTTTTAAGATAAAAAAATAGAATAAAAGTTCTAAAGCTGAAAACTGCAGTCCATTAAAAATTAAAACTCTTTAAAATAACTTGACACTGATACGTTCAAAATTGGGCCACTTGTATTTTAAATATGTATAGGAGTGTTGAGCAGTTTCAAATTTTAATTTTAAATCATCAATCAAAAATTTATAAATCGATTGATCGATTTCAATCTAAACTATTCAGGATTAAAATAAAACTTTAAAGCTAAAATATATATATTTAATCAATACAAATATAATATTTTTGAGCACTGAAGAGTGTAGTTTCCAATTTACATTGAAAGTATTAGTTATAGTAAGAACGAAATAATCAATCTTGAAATGAAAAGTTTAGTTATACTTTTAAATATCGCAATTTATAAATGCTAGGATTTTTAAAAGATAAAATATTCTTGAATACGAGAACGATTTAAAGCATTTAAAAATGGTTCATTCAACAAATTTTTTTTCGGACTTTTTTATATTGCTGCGAGTGGGTTTCCAACGGCCTAAGTATATCCAATTTTTAAAAATAAATTCATTATAATAGCATAAATAATTAAAAATCATTTAAAATTATTTAAAAATATAATATTTCTTACAGAAAGATTGTTCCTTCTTTTCTGCATGCAAAAATAAATGTTTAATCTTTCTCCTATTTTTTCCACTTTTTTGTGTGAAAAAATTACTTTCTGAAAAACTATACTTGGTTTCTTTTTTTAAATTTCAGGGCAACTATGTATTGGATGATGATGCGCTTCTTTCGTTGGAGCAGCCACAGTTCGATGTAGTCCTTTGTCTCTCTACGACAAAATGGGTTCATTTGAATTTCGGGGACGAGGGACTGAAGCAGAGTTTCAAACGAATGTTCGCACAATTGAGGCCAGGGGGAGTTTTGGTGTTAGAGGCTCAAAACTGGAACAGTTACGGAAAGAAGAAAACTCGTACTGTAAGTATTTTCCTTATTTTCATCGAATATATTTTGTTTTAATAGAAAAAAACACTTATCTAATCACGATTCCAATGGGAAGTTTTACAGTTAAATTTAAATTTTTAAGTAATTTTTATCTAAATTTGTGAGTGCTTAATTCCTAAATATCAGAACGTTTGAAAATTTGAAAATGCAGGTATAAAATTTTTATTATTTTAAAATTTATTTAATTTAAAGATTGAAACTTGATAAATTGTATGATTCAAAATTTATAGTCTTTACAAATGAAAAGTTTTTAATTGGTTCCTTTTCAATTTAGCAAATTTATTAGAAATTAATAGTCTGATAATAGCGAATTTTAAGTTTGAATACTTGCATATTAAATAATTAGAAAAGAGTATTTGAGATACAGAAATTTTGAATAGAAATTTTTTAATTAGGACTGAAAGCCCAAATTATAACAATTTTTATTTTAGAAAATTAAAAAACTGTTGTGGTCATTCAAACTGTTCAAAACTCTGTAATTTAAAAAGGAAATAATTTTAATATTTGAAACAAATTTACAACGTTCAAAATTTTGTAAACTCTGACGGAAATTTCGAGATTTAGAGAAATCCAAATTAAAAAGCGCTTGAAGTTGTACAATATTTAATTAAAACATTAAGAACTTTTCGATTTAAAAATTAAATTAAAAAATGTATACAATTTACATTTAAACCCCTCAATAATTAAATAGTTAGAATGAAAATGTTAAAAATTGAGAGTATAAGTGAGTCATCATCTTTAATTTGCTAAAATTAAAAATTGAAAGTCTTATTGATATGAAAATGTTGAGTGATTTTTATTTCATTGATTGAATTTTGAATCCCTAATTGTTTCTTTGTTTAAAATGTTATATTTGAATTATTTTTCTTCTTAAAACCCCTTATTAAAAAATGTTTTATTTTGATGGCTCCTACTTTAGAATTGTATCATTTTAAATGTTTTTCATTCGGATATTAATAAATTTGTTATTTTGAAGCTTCAAAATATACGATGTTGTTGTTTTTAGTTTTAGATTGTTAAATTTAGAATGTTTAATTTACAATTTTGAATGATCTTATTTTAGAATTTTTCCGCATTAAATTGGTAAATCTTGTAGGACTTGTAAATCTAGTAGACTAATCGACTTTATCAATTTTCTCAGTAGTTCGATATACTTAGTTTTAATTTTAATTACTTTAATTTATTTAAGAAAGTTAAACATTTTATAATATTTACTTTTAGAAACAGATTGACACTTTTAGGTCGGAAATGTTTAAACTCGATTAATTTCAGATTCAAGTACAGGCTTCACACTCTTTCCCCTATCCCCTTTTTTAAGCGATTCTTCTTTTTCCCCTAGTTTTCAAGAAACTTCTTCTTTTCACCTTTCTCTCATTTTATCACTCGAATTTTTAATAAATAATAATTATAAAAAAAATAATTTTTTTTTTAATTCAACCATTGTGTTAAAAGGACATCTATTTCGGTCGAAAATGTGACTGTTTTGTTGAACATTCGCTTTTTTGGTTAAGAATTTACTCTTCACATTGGAAATTTCCCGTTTATATAAGAAAAAAGCCATCTTTCTTGGTTGAAAATGTTCGTTTTTGTTCAAAATTTAACTGTTTTTTAAAATAATTTATCTTTTTGTCATGAAAATTCAACTCTGGTTAAAGATTCATCTATTTTGTTAAAAATTCGTCTATTTCAATTGAAACTCAACTATTTTATTGTAAATGCAACCGTTTGGTTGGAAATTATTATTATTATTATTATTATTATTATTATTATTGCTTGAAATTTCAATTATTTCGTTAAAACTCCTTCTTTCATGATTGAAAAGAATCCAATTGTTGAAAATTCATCTTCTTAGACTGATAATTCTACTTTCTTCTTGCAAAAGTCGTCTTTTTGGCTTGAACATTCTACTTTTTGGTTGAAAATGCAAATTTTTTTAGTTCCTTTTTGAAAATTCGGTCATATAGTTGAAAATTTACCTTTGTATATTAAAAATTTAATTATTTTATTCGAAAGTAATCTGTTTTGGTAAAAAAATTTAGCTGAATCAAAAATTCAACGGTTCTTGGCTGAAAATTAATTTTTTTTGTTAAAAATTCAACTGTTTTCTGATCATTCATCTTTTTATCTTGAAAAGTCAACTATTTGGTTAAATATTTTACTATTTAGTGGAAAATTAAACTGCTTTTTTAAAAATGTATGCTTTTGTCTTGCAAATTCAACTTCTTCTGAAAAATTCATCTTTTTGTCTTGAAAATTCAACTATTTGGTTAAAAGTTCCACTATATTTGATTGAAAGTAATCTGTCGAGTTTAAAAGTCAAGTGCTTATTCATGTATTTGCGTGAACAATTATCCTATTTCGCCCTGTTTTTAGATAATTTTGGGCTATGAAGTCTGAATTATTACAGGGTGCACAATCTTTCCCCTTTTTTTCTTGAAATTTCCCTTTTTCCCTATTCTCAAAAAACTTCTAAGTACACCCATTATTGAAAAATAATTAAAGCAATTATGGTACATAAATAAGTTATTTATGAGTAAATATGGTACAGATTTCAAGTTTCCATTAAAAAAAAATACTCTGAAAGAGAAATTTGAAGCTGAAATCTTTTTAAGCATGGTGAAAGTGTGAAAACTGGGGACAAAATTTGTTATCCAATATATAATTGGAACATTTACAAAGTACATAGTACTTTTTAAATAGGTATTAGAAGGTGAACACTTTTTAGTTAAAATGTACAAAGTTAAATAATATTCCAAATCCATCAACTGCAATGCTAAATATTCTAACTTGATCAATGTGGAAAAAAGCTTTTGCCGTAAGTTAAGATTTTTGGTAGTTCTTATATTTTTTGTGATATTGCAACGTTATAAACACGTTCAAGCTGAAGAAGTTTTAAGTTCGAATCAATCCAAAAAAACATGTTTTTGTACTATATTCTTTAAATTCGAAAACAGGCAAATTTTAACAATTAAATTTTTTTTAAATTTTAAATTTAAAAAAGGGAACAGAAGATATTAACCAATTTCAAATTTTTTCTTTGCTGGTTTTGGCTATCGACCCACCAATTATTATCCTTCAGCTCAAACGATTAGGTTAATTTAGCATTTTTATTTTTCTCTACTGAAGAGTATAGTTTTAAATTTACATTGAAAGTATTAATTATAGTTAGAAAGAAATGCAAAATCTTGAAAGAAATGTTTTTGAGAACAAGGTTAAACATGAAAATTGTGTATTTAACTCATTTTATTTTTTCTCGGACTTTTTATATCACTGCCAATAGATTTTCAACGACCTTAGTATATCCAATTTTTTAAAATAAATTCCTTAGTGACAGAAATCATTGAAAAATATTTAAAAATATTAAAATTTCTTGAAAAAAACATTATTCTTTATGACCTGCAAAAATGAAGGTATAATCTTTTCTCCAATTCCCCCTTTTTATGCTTCTTTTGCGCTATGATCCCTGTTATTATAAAAAAGTCGATCGTGATCTCGAAATAGGTATATTTTTTGTAGTTCAAATAATGAATAATTAAATTTTGATGTCATGATTTTGTAACTACAAATAAGGGGCTGTACTTAAATTACGTAACGGATTCTATGCCCCCTCCAAGACCCCCCCCCCCCCCGTACGTAATTTATGGTATCCAGAAATAATAAATTATGGGACGTGAAACTAATTGATTTTTTTTTAAATCAGAATCTTATTTGCCAAAAATCAGATATCTGAAAAAATATAGTTTTTCTGTGATTTTAAGAATCAAAATATGATGACTAATGTCATTTAAAAAAAAAACATTATTTTGAATGAAAAATGTTAAAATTAACAACAAAGAAAAAAATTAATTTAAACAATATTTTTTGCAATTGAATATTTTCTGGCCATCGCTTCTTACAAAATTTTTAAAAATGATTGCATTTTAATAAATGATGGCTTATTTTTCCGAGAAAACATTATCTACAACTCTCTTGTTTCCCTTTGTGAAAGTAAATTTTTTTTTTGCTAAAATCGCCAGAACAGATTTTTTGTTAAGAAAACATTTTTTAAACAAATAATTATATTTTAAAATTATAAAGATATTTTAGAAATTGGAAAAAATAGAGTTATAGAGAATGTTTGCCCGGAAAAAATAAGCCGTCATTTATTAAAATGCAATTATTTTTCAAAAATTAGTAAGAAGCGATGGCCAGAAAACATTCAATTGCAAAAAATATTGTTTAAATTAATTTTTTTCTTTGTTGTTAATTTTAACACTTTTCATAACAAATAATGTTTTTTGAATGACATCAATTAAAATATTTGTATTTTTAAAATCATAGAAAAACTTTTTTTTACAGATATCTGACTTTTCGCACGACTTGTGATATTTTTAACACAGGATCTTTTATAAACTGAATGAAACTATATTTTAGATACAAATTTGAAACATTCAATAATATTTGGTTATTTATTACAAACAAACAAAAGTGACTTCTACCGTAAACATGATTTTTTAACAAAATACTTGAATTTTCAACAAAATAATTAAATTTTTTTAAAAACGTGTAATAATTTATATTTCAAACAAAAAAGATGAAAATTCATTGAGAAAATGAATTTTAAAACCAATAAAAAGACGAGTTTTAAGTAAGTAAAGATTTTTCAGTCGTGAGAGAAAAAACTTCTGCACATAAATGGTTGAACCTTCAATCCAAAAGTCGAATTTCTTGTACAGAAATTGAATTTTCAACCAGACTATGAATTTTTTTGCAAACAAATGTTGGATACAATTTTTAAATTTTCAAGCAGAGATAAAATTCATAATAAAAATTCAATATAGTACTTCAACTTTTACTCAAGCAGTGAAATTTTTAATTAAAAAATATTAGTTTTCAACGCAATAGTTACATTTTAACCAAAGAGATGAAGATTCAACTAAAAATATGAATCTTCAAAAAAAAACATTTCTTGACAAAGTGATGCAAATAAAATGTTCAAACAAGATAGTAAAATCGTCACGTAAAAATGATTAATTTTTAATCAAACAGTTGCATTTTCGGTAGCCTTTTTACAATAAAAATTTTAATTTTTTACGAAATAATTGAATTTTCAAGCAAAAAGTTTGATTTGTTTGTTTCAAAATTTACATTTTGTTGAAAAGGCAACTAAAATATTTTTTGGATTTGGAAACAGATGAATTTTTAAATTAAAATAACAAATTTACAAAAAAATAGTTGAATTTTTATCCAAGAAAGATTCTAGTTGCCCGTTGAGCAAAATATAAATTTTAAAAAGGTACATTTTCTTCGAAATAGTTAAGTTTTCAAAAAAAAAATGGAATTTTCGACCAAACAGAATTATTTTTTAACAAAGTTGTTAAATCTTTAAACAAATAATACAATTTATAACTAAAAGATAATCTCTAAAAGAAATCAAGTATAAAAAAATATATAAAAAAGAAGTATAAATATCAATACAAGAAAAATAAATTTGCGAAAAACTGGATTTTAAAAATTCCCGATTGTTTTCTTGATTAATTTTTAATTTCCCCTGACCAATAATAAAGTTAAATAACACAATCTTAAACTTGTAACATTTTTAAGCTAGAATCTTCTATAAATAACGGAATAAAAAAATTCTTAATCAAAATAAAAAAATTTTCAAAATTATTTTGCTTGACAGTTATTCAAAGTTATAGGAATTCTCTATCTGTTTTTTGTATCCGTGAGGTTTCCCCGATCAATAAAATCCCCGGTATTTTTTTTAATTTAATTTTTGTACAATATCTGCGAGTTATTTGTTTTATTTGCAAATTTCCAAATATTACGTACATGCAGCTGTTACGTAATTTAAGTGCGATCTTTAACCTGGAAACGATTGGGAATTTTGTCCAAATCTTTGAGTCGCCACCCTATAAATAAGTAAAAAAATTAATAACAATTCCTTTCCTATTTTTCACAGGAGCGGATATTCAAAAACTACCAGAGCATCAAGTTCTTCCCAAACCAATTTACACAGTATTTGCTCTCGCCAGAGGTCGGTTTCAGTAAATGCGAGGTAATTTCAAATCCTCCGCATCCTTCCAAGGGATTCCAGCGACCCCTTCATCTTTTTACAAAAGCTGCACCCGTCGAGGAGAGTCCCGTTTATGTGCCAGCAGCAGCCACCGCCAATCGATTCGAGCACAGAGAGCAGGCGACAAAAGAATCCGACGATCAATATTATCTGCGAGGTCTTTTCCCATCAGATCCACACAATCCAGCGTGCAGCCAGCGAAGTCTCGAGTCGTTGATGCAGTGCGAATTTGACAGTGCCTACAGTCCTTACAAAACGCCCGTTTACCATTATGATACGTCAGGGCCCACAAGCTATGGCGCCGAACTCTCGCCGATTTCACTAAGTCCGAGTTACGAAGCCGAGGTGAGTGAGACAGTTCAACCTATTTCGAATCATCCCAGCGAAGAAACAGCAGCTGTCGAGAAAATGGAAGAGGAGGAGACGATTATTTCCGAATCTCCATCCAACGATACGTGAATTGGATGAAATTTCCAGCAGGCAATAATCACGGTGCTTCTGTAAAAAGCCTGTGATTCCAAATTAACTTGTTCCAATCAGTGTTGACTTTTTTTTCTTTTTTTTATCACCTAGGAATCCTAGTGATAACTTTCAACATTCACAGGGACCTAGAGGTTGCAGAGTTTGCTCACATCTGAATTATTCAACTTTTATCAATTCTGAAACCTAGGGGCGTTGTCGGAAATATAATTTTCTTAATGAAAGCCCTGATTCATTTTTCATTTAAAAAAGTGTTCCTTTTTTATTTGAAAGTTGCATTAATTGATATGGTAATTATCAACTTCTGTATGAAGAGTTTTCCTGAATTCAATTTCTTTCTTCCAAGTGAATTAAGATGCGAGAAAAAAATGTCCTTGGACGTGTTCAGAGAGTGTGTATTCT
Organism: Druon quercuslanigerum; assembly: GCA_010014905.2. Lineage (NCBI taxonomy): Eukaryota > Metazoa > Arthropoda > Insecta > Hymenoptera > Cynipidae > Druon > Druon quercuslanigerum. Next base: position 18,200 of record JAAAKG020133485.1, read on the forward strand.
GCTGGAATAGTGAACAAAATTTTAAGCTTTGTGGGCGAATCTTGATGCTTCAAATAATTCAAGGTGTCTACCTGACGGGGAAACTATTTATCGATAGTGAAGATGGTTGTTTTCAAATTTAAAGAAAAATATTTTGCACTTTATGCAATATTGAAATTCGGTCTATTTTTGAACTCGTTTAATTAATATTAATCGGAAATTTTGATATACATATATTAATTTAAATCAAAGAGAGCAAGATTTATGTTTCAAATAAGAATACGAAAACTGTAATTATGATTTGCAACATGGGATTTTGGAAGAAATATCTGTAAGTTTGAATTTCAAAAAGAAATGTTCTAAAAGGATTGTTAGAACTCTGACTTTGAACTGGGGATTCTTATGTGATTTTGGATTTGATTAGAGAATTTTCGAAAAAAATTATTACTCAAAGGTTGAACTTCTTTTTCGAAAGAATTGTATAATTTTGACAGAGCATTTTCAAAAAGAATTACACTTTTTATTTGGAACGGGGAATTTTTTTAAAGAATTATTATTCTGATTTGGAACAGGGAATTTTCGAAAATAATTATACAATACCGACGGAAATGTGATCTAAACGCCTATTTTTGAAGCTGTTTTTAAAGTCCCTAAATTTGTAGAAATAAAATTCTGCGTCTAATAATCCAAAGTTGATGGAAAAATGTTAATTTAATAACAAAATATTGCAAAAAAACGTCATCTTCCGCATTTTTTAAAATTTTAATGCTATTCTGGTGTCGAACTTGGTGGAAAATGTCGTCAAATTTCAAATCATGATTGTGCTCACCAAATGATTAAAGAAAATAAAAATAATATTTTTATGATTATTATTAAAAGATTTGAAAAAACAATGTTTTCATACATTTTTGATGTTTTTCGACTAAGAATCTTATTTTATCCTAGGGCAGAATCTTGAACAAAAAATGTTTTAAATATCTTAATTTTCTTGTCACATATTTTTATAAAATTGAAATTTTTTCTTCGATTTGGACTTATTAGACGCTGAGTGTTATTGCCTTTCGCGGTATTGCGGAAAAAAATGCATGTTAATATTCTTACATGGAATGGGGAATTTTCCGAAAGAATTAAAATTCTGAACTTAGATATGGAAATTTGAAAAAAGAAGTCAGGTTCTTAGATCAGGCAAATGAAAAATTTTCCAGGAATTTTAAATTATCCGTCGGGTAGACACTCTGGAATTTGTGACAGTGAGCGCTTCAAATGAAAGATTTGGCGATTTGTACTTTGCATTTTTCTCGAAGAAATATATAATAAGCAATTCCAGTAGCTTTACATTTTTTAAGAAACATCGGATAAAATAATAACTTGCTCCACATCACGAAATGCCTAAGGCGTACAAATAGTTCTATAAATCTCACCACAACCTAAATCTTTGTACTATACATTTTAATGGAAAACGAGGAAAGTTTCTACAAGTTAGTATGCACTAGTTTTCAGTAGAATTTAGATTTTGACCATTTTGCACTTTCCACTACAGTTCTTTAAAATCTCCTTTGCTTGAATTTTATCCACTCTTGAAAAAAAAACCCAGAAAAATCGATATTTCCGTTGGTGACTTGATTCCGGTTTTCGTTATGTGACCTGGTTTTAGTCACTTATGGTTTTCAAAATAAATTTTCTTCTCAGTCTTGAAAATCTACTTTTGTGGTGAATCTGGGCTCAGAAGCTTTTCGAAAAGCTTTTTGATATGGGACTTTCGGTTATGGTGGCTTGTGAGATTGCCATTGAAAGCTTCGGTTCTGTCGTATTTAAAGGCGCAAGCGCCAGATTTCGGTGCGCGAGTGCAACACTGTCTATGTTTACTTGGGTGCGAGCTGTCTGCGTTTGTGTGAGTGATAATCGCAAGTTTGATCAAAAATATGTAACGAGACTCCAGCTCGTGTTCCGCACGAGTCATTTGATTCGAAGACTGACTTCTGGCTTTACTCGATTAATGTTACAAAAAGAGAAAAAAAATACAAAGAGGAGAAGAAAAATGCAAAATAATCTAAGAAAGGAGCTGGTATCCAATGTTTACACTGTACACAAACAAATACTGCTTTCTTCGCCCTTGCTTTTTCAGAAGATTAAAAATTCAGGGTGGCCGCTGGACCGGGAAACCAGGATTTTTTGTCAGTTTTTATTTTTAAAAAACGCTTTTAATGGTATGAAAACTTGCCAGTAGGGATTTGTTGAGATATTTCTAATCTTTCATTAAATTAAAAAAAGTCAAAAGGAATAGCTTTTACTAAAGGACATCGATGATAAATCTTAAATTGCCTAGGATACATTTATTAATATTTTTTAAATTTAGAGCTTAAACAAATATTTTTGTAGCCAGGTATTCGTTAAAGAAATGAAAAGGTCCATTTGAAATTAGGCACGTTCTAAAAATAGAGTTTCTGACCTTATTCACATTTTTAAAATTTCTTTTCAGATTCACAAAGTTAAAAATTAATATCAAGATTATTAATTAATTAATGATTTTAATTGATTTTTTCCATTTCCCATGTCTTATATATGATGCCAACCAATTTTTTCGATGATTTCTGATGTTCTTTAAATTTTAATTATATAAGAGTTACAATTTTTCTTTTATATAGGTTAAAAGCTATTAGAACTATTTAAGAAGATATTGAAAAATACTAAAATTTTGAATGATTTCTTAAAATCTAAATATTGCCTAATATAATAAACATTTTAAAAGTTAGAGAAATTCGAAAACATTTCAACTTTAGGAACTTGAATATAGAATGAATATATTTATTTTACAAAAATATTTCTTTTAGTAGAAAAAAAAGTCTCACTCTAAAATGTTTCAACAGTTTTGTTTTAACTAGAAACATATTGAACTACTTTTGCAATATCTTAACAAAATTTACAAAATAACTTTATCCTGGCTCATTTTGTAGAAAAAAAACTAAAATTTCCAAATGATTAGATTCATTGGTTGTAGCACTGAAAAGTTTCTTTATAGTATTACGAACAAATTTTCAAATTTTTAATTTTTTTGAGTGGAAAAAAATTTTTATTTAATTTTTTTTGTTGTAAATCTATAGAATTGAATAACCTTAAATGAAAAACAGCAAGAAAAAATGTTTTCGTTTAAATTTATTTAAAAAAAGGACAAAAAAAGGCAATTTTGTTTATTTTTTTCTTAAGTTGCCAACATTTTTGGTACATTCTTATTTTAAAGTTTCTTCAAGGTTTTTAAAAGGTTTTTTGAAACTTTCAAATATATACGTGCTTCTTTAGTTTATTAAATATATCGTTATAAGATTAAAAAAAGTAAAAACCTTGTTTTTGATAACTTTAGGTACTAATTAACAAAGTTACATTTTTTAAATATTATATTTTAAAAACATTTAAAACAAAATGTTTTTCCGTCAAACGTTGGTGACTTAAAAAAAAATGGAAATCATTTGTTTCTGTTTTTACAGATTTTTTGCGGATCTTGTTTAAAAAAGGTACAAATTAACTTAATTTCATTTTTCGTCATATTTGAAATATTGTATTTTGACGAAAAAATGGTTTTCTTACTTTTTTGCCATCTAAAATTATTTACTTCCTTGAACTTCACCAAGAAAAAATTTAAAAAAAAAATGTTTTTTCGTACACAAAAAATTAAAATAAATTAACAATCTGAAAATTTTCAATCGACTTGCCCAATAGTAATCCATGTGAGTTTTTCTGTCCAACCTTAGTAGACACCCTGATTGTTCTTCTATTGGTTTTTACTAAAACATACGATAGAATTTATTGTAATTATATAAATAAAAAACTGTTGATAAAGCAAATAAGGGGATAATAAAAGTAATTATATTAACTGATGTCCTTCATAAATTATTTTTTGAAAGACCCGGAAAAAATCTTTGATGACCGAAAAATGATGGGGATTTTTCTTCTAGATAAAAACGGCCACCCTGAAAATTAGTATTAAAAATCAAAAGTTTTGTAACCTGAAGTATTTTTGCATAAAAACTTATAACACGATCTCTTCAAAACGTTTTAAGTTTGTGAATAAAATTCGTGTAAACTTTAGATTATACTTTTTTTATTATGAATATTTTGATGCGTTGTGAAATTGTTTTTTTTTTATATACACTCGAGGAAAAAGTTTGAAAAGTAGCAATGGCGAGGGAATGCGGTATGTTGAAAGTTTGAGAGAGAAATAAGATTCGTTGGAGTGTAGAAATGTAAATTTCTGTAATTTAGGGGCGGATATAATCTTTACCTAGACATTATTTATTTCTATACATATATTAAAAGTGCGTCTTGAGCACTGCGTTGACGAAAAACGGGACGATAGGAAAGTATCGTGTAATATATAATTATTATATAAGAATGCGGTGTGTATGATACTTGACGCGAAGAAGTAGAATGAAATTGAATATTATATCTTATGGAATTTTTATACGCAAATGCGAATTGTAAATTAATCAACGATACCGCGAGTCTCATCGTCCCCTTTTTCTACCTACACCTGTCTTTCGACTAATTGTTGCGTACTATAAGCAGCTGGGAACGATTTACTCTTTTCGACCATTGCTTGATTGAATCGATTTGATTTCAGAGCGATAATGTTGTACCTTTTCAGATATGTGCGACTTCTTTAAGCTCTCGTTTTTAGAAACTTTACAAGTTTATCGCAATAAGGCAATTTCTACAAAGTGGCTACTCACCTGGAAAGCCTGGAATTATCAGGAAATTTGTATATAACTAGAAAAACCTGTAAATTTCAGGACATTTTTTTTTTAATTTAGGGCATTTTTTTTTTTAATTTAGGGCATTTTTTTGAAAACGTGCTTAAGTTTTTTTAAAAATCGTGATGTTAAATTAAATAACAATCCTTCTTCATTTGTAAAAGTGGCTTTATATTTATGGATTTAAATATTTGATGAAAATTAGTTGCTTTTTACAGTTGGAAATAAATTTGTTAACTGAAAATTGAAATATTTTATTTTTGGTTCAAAATTCGTCCTTTTTGGTAACTAATTAATCCTCTTGGTTTTTTTTTGCTTGAAGATTTCAATTCTTAATTGAAAGTCGTATTTTTGGTTAAATTCAACGGCATTTGACTTAAAATAAAATCTTTTTTGGTTGAAAATTAAATTTTTCGACTAAAAATTATTTTTTTGGTTAAAGATTCATAATTGTAATTCAAAATTCATCTCTTTGGCTGAACATATCACTGTTTTGGTCAAAATTCGCTTTTTTTCTTGGTTAAAAATTAATTATGTTTTTGGTGTAATCGAGTTGAAACTATTTGATTGAAAATTAGATTTTTTTGGGTGGAAAATTAATTTTCTTGTCTGAAAATTGAACTATTCCTGTCGAAGATTCCATCATTTTGGTTGAAAATTCATCCCTTTGATTGAGCATAAACTTTTAAAACTGTGAATTTAAATAGTCAATTTTTGGTTGAATGTGAATCTTTTTTAGTAGAAAATTCACTTTTTTTTGGTTTAAAATTCAACTATTTCTGTTGAAGATTCATCATATTAGTTGAAAATTCATCACTTCGGTTGAAAATTGAACTGAAAATGTAACTGTTCTATTTTTGGTTGAAAACGGATATTTTTTACTTTAAAATTAAACTATTTAGTTGTAAATTGAACTTTTTTAGTTGAAAATTCAACTATTTGGTTAAAAATGCACCTGTATTGTCGAAAATACAATATTTTTACTTTAATATTTAAGAATTTGAAGCGTATTAAATTGAATTTAATATAGCACCAAGATTAATTTTACTCAAATATGGACTTCAGTATTATTTGTTTCAAACCTTTCTAAATCCAACATATTAATTGAAATTCTAGAAACTTGTTCCATTAAAAAATTACTCACGTTTAATAAGGCAATTTATTAAATAAAAAACAGTTATTTAATTTCATTGGCAGGTTATTTTTTCCCTAGGGTTTGAGTAGACACCCTGGTCTAGAAAATGGATAAACGCTGTAAAATTGCTAATTACTGCAAGAAAACAAAGGTCTGTGAGCACGAAATCGAAAAAAACTTCTAAATCACTTGCGCGGTAAAACGTGTAAAGTGTGTTGTTTTATTTTGGAAAGAAACTTGAGAGTGAAGTTATTTTTGAGAGTGAGGAAATCAAAGTATTTTGAGACTAGAGCACGTTTCTTTTTGTAATTTTGTATAGAATGAATTCGAAGAAAAATTAGTTATGAGATCGTAAGAACAGTGAAAGCTCCTGGATATAATTTGCTGCGAAGAATTTTGAAAATAGCTTTTACCAAACAAATGAGTCAGGAACGATACTATGCATCAATTTTACGAGTCGTTCGTGACAGAAATAAGCTACTCATAGAACAGTACACAACTATTGTAAGAAATAATGTAATAAAGTAGTCGATCGTACCAAGTTGTTTGGATTTTATTCCTTGAAACTTGTTCCAAGATTTCCTCTTTGTTAAAGTAAGTTTTTGTTTTTATTTTTATGTTTCCCATTTTAAATTATAATACGCTAATATTTTTCAGGTGGATTTGGTTTTTAGGTGCTCTCAATTTTTTCCTAGGGCGTATTTTTTTCTCAATTTCGTTTAGTTATTAATTGCTCTCTATTTTTTTCTGAATGGGAAAAACTTTTTGCAAAAAGAAAGTTTGAAGCTTGAACCCTTTAATTTCTGAAATATTTAAAATTTGTAAACGAAGGTATACTTTTCAAGCCTCGATTTCATTCAAATTTTTAAGAATTTAAATTTAGGATGTATGGAAATAAAAAAATAACATAAATTTCCTAATTAAATTTTTTGAAAATTTAAATTATGTACTTCAATCTTGGAAGACTTTCGAAATTAAAAATTTAAGAATTCAAAACGAAATGTTTTAAAAATTTTCAAGCTTTGCAGATATTTTTGTAGAAGGGGGGAGGGGGTTAGAAAATGTTAAAATCTGTTACATAGGGTGGGTGTAAAGATGCACAAATAAAAATTCTAAAATTTTGATGCTTTTGAAGATCAAAAGTGAAGTGAATTAATCATCAAAATGACAAAAGTTTTAATTGTAAATTATCAAAATTAAAAACATCAATTCTAAAAGATTTACAATTCAAGGTTTTGCAATTTCGAAGATCGGCAATTGAAAATTCTTGAATTTTGAAAATATAAAATTATAAATAAATAAAAATAAAAGTTCTTAAATGTTAACAATTTAGGAAACAAAGAATTAACTTCTCAATTATAAATCTTCCAAATTAAAGAAATTTCGAATATGATGCATTAAAATTAGAGAATTTATATTTGTACATTTTTGCATAAGATTTAAAATTCAAAGTTCTACAATTTTGAAGACATACAATATAAAATACTTGAATTTTGATAATATAGAATTCAATATTATTCAGTTGTCAAGATTTTTATATTTTGAAGATGTAAAATTTTGAACATTTTTAAAAATATTTTTATTATGCGGATTGACAATTGAAGTGTTCAATTTGGAATTGAATTGAATATTATTTAGTTGTGAAGATGTATAAAGTAAAATTCTTAAATTTGATTTATTTTGAAATTCAAGAGTTATCAATTCTAAATAATCCAAATTTGACCAATTTTCAAATATAATTTATTAGAATTACAGAATATTTAACTGTGAAACTTAAAACTTCCATAATTTTTCATTGTAAATTTTCAAATTTCTAAAAGTTTGAAGAGTTAAATTGAAAACTCTCGAACTTTGAAAATATAGAATTAAAAATAATTCAGTTTTCAAGAATTTTATTTGAAAGGTATGTAAATTTGAACGTTTTTTTCGAATAGTTCAATTTTGAAGATTATAATGGAAAATTCTTCAATTTAAATGATTTGCAATTTTAAATTCTTATGTGTGGTATGTTCATTGTTCAAATTAATCTAATTTTAAACATTTTTTTTTTTAATGTGCAGCTCAATTTTGAAGATTTACAATGGAAAATTCTTCAACTTTTAAGATTTGCGATTGCAGACTTTACAATCTTTAATCTGTATAACAGAAAATGGGGGAATTTCGATAAAATTTTTAATTTGAAATAGTTCGATGTTAACGATGTAAATTTTCCTTGGTTGAAAATTTATCTTTTTCCTTAAAGATTGGCCATTTTAATTATGAATTAATTTCTTTGGTTGAAAATGCGTTCTTTTTATTTGAAAATTATTTATTTTAACTAATAACTTTTTTAGTTGAAAATTAATTTACTTTCATTTTTGAAAACTCGTATAATTTGAGTTGACAATTTAATTATTTTGGAAGAAAACTTATATTTTTGGATTGAAAATTTAACTTGTACGTTAAAAAAATCGTGTTTTCGGGTCGAAAACTACTGCTTTTCAGGATTGATTTTTATTGAGAGAAAAATCTTTCTTGGTTGAAAATTCCTCTTTTTGTTATAAAAATTAGTTTCTTTTGGCTGAGGATTCAACCAATAAGCAGAAAATTCATGTGTTTTTTATGAATCTTTTCGGGAGAAAATTAATCTCATTATTTGATACTTGATCATTTTGTTAAAAAATTCGTTTCTTTTTTGTTGAAAATTAATTTTTCTAACTGTCAATTTAACTATTCTATTTTTGGTTGAAATCTCATGTTTTATGTTTTTTTCTTGTCTTTTTTGGAAGAAGATTTATACTTCGGGTTGAAAATTCAATTATTTGATTTAAAATTATTTCTTTTTGTCGTTGAAGATTTTTTTTATTTTACTTAAAAATTCATCAGTTTGGTTGAAATTTCAACTATTCTAGTTGAAGATTCGTAATTTTTATTTGAATGTTCAACTATTTCGTTGAAAATTCCTTTTTAATATTTGATTGAAAACTTAGGTATTTTTTGCATGTCTTACAAAATTTGTGTTATAAATTATTTTTAAGGATTTTAATATCCTATATATTGAGTTTTATTCCTGTAAATTATATTTGTTCACAAATAACGTCTGTTTTAACTTTTACTCTGAAAATTGTTCCTTGGAATTTAATTACGAAAAGCCTAATCGTTAATAGAAATTTTTTTAATTAACTTTTTCCATGATGTCAATAGAAATTGGGAATAAATCCTAGAATTTCTCAAAAACAAAGAACATTTTTATGTTAATTCGAGGGAAGATTGAAAAAACGACTACTTTTTTCACCATGCTTTTTTATTGAGACTATAACATTCCTCGAACGTTTGAACTTTTCTTGACAAAAAGTCCTCACATCCATCACCTCTACATGCATTACACTTTATCATTATGATGTGCATTCTTTTTTTCATTTATATCTTAAAACGAGTGAACGAAGATGTTTTATATTCTACACGTTGACCTGCAACATTTTTTCTGATTTAAATATTTATGTATAATATATATAATATTTAATATATAATATATATAATACGTATACTCTTAGTACATGTGCTTGTTATAAATGGCAATGAAGGAGCGAGGACGAAATCGATATCGAATTTATGACACTAATTACCAAGGCTATTAACGGTACTTATAATTATTAAGGAACGCCAGCGCTCCTTTTTTATTTTTTAAGTTTTAAAATTTTTATTTTCGTATTTTATTTTCAACCAGAAAGGTCTTCTATTTTTCCTATTTTATCTACATTATCTACGTGTCATTATTATCCTTACGTAATAACGTGATAACCGTCATGGGCATAGTTATATATCGTTTAAGGTGTGAAAAGACGTGTTTTCAAAAAATTTTCAGGACTTAGCTTCTTAATTTTGTGTTTATTTTTTCATTTGTAAAAATAGATTTATCTTACTAGATAAATTAGAAAAGATATAATATGAATATAATTATAAACTATTTTGTTGAAAATTCTATCTTTTTCGGTTGAAAATTAATTTTTCAACTGAAAATTCTTTTTCGTTGAACTGTTTTTTATTTAAAATAACAACATTTCTTGGTTGAAAATTCAACTATTAGAATTTTCGTTAAGAGTTCATGTTGTTTCTTGAAAATTAATTTTTTAACTTAAAAATTACGTAATATAGTTGAGTTTATCATAATTTTAGTTAAAAATTAATCTCTTTCCTTGACAAATTAGTTGTTTAATTGAAAATTTAAATAATCCAGTTGAATATTCCATTATTTTAGTTAAAAATTTGTCTCTGATCACAAATTTTTTTCTACTGAAAATTTATCTATTTTCTTTTTAGTTAAAAATTGATCTTCTTCACATCTTTTTTCAAATTTTAATATACTAGTAGAAGATTCTTAATTTCAGTAAAAAATAATGCATCACTTTTTTGTTGTTGAAAATGAATTTTTCTTAACTAAAAATTTAACCATTCAATTTTTGGTTGACAGTTTATATTTTTTACTGTAAAATTCATAATTTTTGTGAAAATTCCTTTTTTTTCGTCTGAAAATTAATCTTCTTTCTTGAAAATTAATCATCTTTGTTGAAAATTCATCTTTTTCATATTTAACTATTCCATTAGAAAACTCATAATTTCAGTTTTTTGTTGTTGTAAAGGATTTTTCTTAACTGAAAATATCAACATTCCATATATGGAAAAATTCAACTATGTGGATGTCAATTCATGTATTATGTTCAAAATTCGTCTTCTTTTCCTAGAATACTCATCTTTTTTATTTAAAATTCAATTATTTGTTTAAAAATACATCTATCATTCAATAAAGTTACTTTTGCAAATGAAAAAAGTTATTTCCGAGTTGACTGTTAGAAAAAATTTGAGTAGACACCCTGGGTCGCATATAATTATTTTGAGTTGGAAATTGCTTTACAACTATTCGATATTTTAAACGTTTTAAATTTAGTTTAATTAGAAGAAAAAAATGTATTTTAAAAGCTGATAAAAAATACTTAACAAACTCGACAGACCAGCTGTATAAAAAAATCTGTGTAAACTTAGTTTTAATTCGAAAATGTCAGAGTTAAACTAAGATGTTATTAAATTTTCAACAAGTAGTTGTTACAAATTGATATTTTAACAATTCAGCCTTTGTTTTATGTCACAATCTTGTTTTAAATCTTGCTGAAATCGTCAATTATTCCGGGTTATGGAGTCACGTCAGTTTATTAAAAAGATTTTAAAAATTTAGTTTTATTCGATTAAAACTCTGGAATATGAATAATTAAGATCCTAATCTCGTTATCTCGAGTCTAATTTAGATGGTTTTGTAAATTTACATGTCTGGGAGAAAAATCGTCTAATTATTTGTTTTGTCAATATTGACTATAATCTGCTATCTTTTTCTAGCATTCCGTGTTTTATTTCAAGTGAACTCGGAAAGGCTTCTATAGATTGCACCGCTTTTACTTGAAATTTAAGTAGCTCAAGAGTCTCTTCTAAATATTCTTTAATTTTGAAACAAATATTTAATCTATAACTTTTGATAGCAATTCTAGAATAACAGTGGGAATTTTGTCTTACACTTAGACTTTAAGCAAAATCGGTGCAGGCCCCAGTCCACAAAGATGTTTTCATCAACTGAATTTCTGCAAATTGGTTTTGCATTCAGTTTAAAATGTCAATTCTAGGAGGAAGTGATGCCATTTCTACTTCCAGTGAACGCACCAGCGTTTAAGAATATTTCGACCTGGTAGGCCAGAAAGACTCGAAAGTCGAAACTCAATTCCGATGAGGAGTTGGGTTTAAAGGTCATTAGCTCAAAATGAGTTTCCGATGATCTACTCGTCGACGAGTTCCCAGAGCATCAGGGCAGCATCTGTGCCACCGACGGTGACGATGTTTTGGTCGTTGTATAAAAATCGAGCACAGGCCACAAGAGAACTGTAGACTTTTTCCTCGACGTATTCGCCTTTTGGACTCGTACAAGGATATTTGAAGAGCCGAAGATATCCTTCAGCATCTCCACTCACGAGCATATCGTGAGCCGCTGAACGACTTGATGTTGTCACAACTGTCGTCAGGGGATAGTAACGATTGTTCCACATCCCTGGAATTAAGAATATTTTCAAAAACATGATCTTCCAAGATTTCCAGGGCTGCTACACGCCAGGGAATTCCAGAAAGTCAGGGAATTTAAAACTGGTCATGGAAAGTCAGGGAATTCAGAACAGGCCTGGGAAAAACAGGGTAGGTCAGAGATTTTAAAACTGGTTATGGAAGTCAGGGAATTTAAAACTGGTCATAGAAAATCAGGAAACATCAGGGCATTTCAAACTGCTCATGAAAAATCAGGAAACATAACAGAATTTAAAACTGGACCTGGAAGTCAAAGAGTTTAAAACTGGTTCTGAAGAATCAGGGAATGTCAGGGAATATAAAACTGGTCATGAAAAATCAGGAAACATCAGAGAATTTAAAACTGGTCATGGAGAATCAGGGAATTTGAGGGCATTTAAAATTGGTCGTGGAAAATCAGGGAACGTCAGGCAAATTCAAACTGGCGATGGAAGTTAGATAATTTCAGGGAATTTAAAACTGATCATGGAAATCAGGGAATGTCGGAAAATTAAAAACTGACAATGGAAGTGAGAGAATGTCAGGGAATTTAAAACAGATCATGGAAAATTAGAAAACATCAAGGAATTTAAAACTGATCCTGTAAGTCAGGATATTAAAAACTGGTCATTGAAGTCAAGGAATTAGAAACTCATCATGGAATTCAGGGAATGTCAGGAAATTTAAAACTGGCCATGCAAAGTTAGGAAATGTCAGAAAATTTAAAACTGGTAACAGAAAGTTAGGACATGCCAGGAAGAACCTGACAGAATTAGGGAATTTTCGAAAAACTAAAGTTAAAATTACTTTTATTATTTTGTTAAAAGTTCAACATTTTTTTTCTTCAAAAGTCGTTCTTTTTAGTTGAAAATTCGTCTTTTTTTATTGAGAATTCAGATATATTTTGGTGAAAATAGCATCTTTTTGTGTTAAAAATTACAAATTTTTGGTTGAAAAGTAATATGTTTTAGTTGAGAATTTAAATACTTTGTTGAAAATACATATTTTTTTTTAATTAAACTATTTGTGGTTAAAAATTTAAATAATTTTCGGTTGTAATATCAACCATTCCATTTTTCGTTGAGAATTCACCTTTTTTGGTTGAAAATTAATTTTATTGGATGAGAATTTAATTATTAGCCTGGAATTTCACGTATTTTGTTAAAAATCATTCTGTTTTGGTAGAAAATTAATCTTCTAGTTTGAACATTTATATTTTTGGATACAAATTCATTTCTTTGTTCGAAAATTACATAGTTTTTTAAAAGTTAAAATTAATTTTTTTAAATGATAGTTTATCTATTCCATTTTTTGTGGAAAATTCATTTTTTTTTGCTAAAATTTTAATCTTCTTGCCTAAAAATGCATCTGTTTGGGTATGAATTTTACTACTTCGTTGAAATTCTTTATATTTAATATTAATTTTTTTACTTTTTTATTTTTCAGGGGAAAAATCAACTATATTTTTAAAAGTTCGCTTTTTTCTATGGTTTCAAATTAAAATCTTTTATGTTTAAAATATCAACTTCTGCATTTTTCGTTTAACATTAACCTTTTTTTGTTAAAAATTCATTTCCCTGGTAGAAAATGTATCATTTATAGTTTAAAATTCAATTATTTGTTTAAAATCTCATCTTTTTGTTTAAAGATTTGTTATTTTAATTAGAAATTAATTTATTTGGTTAAAAATTCGTACTTTTTGGAGTGAACATTTAATTATTAGGGTAGAAAATTCATATTTTATGGCTGAAGATTCAACTCATTTGTTGAGAATGCATTTATTTTGTTAAAAATTAATCTTTTATTGTAGAAAATTAATCTTCCTGGTTGAAAACTTACTTTTTCGTTGAAAATTCATTTATTTTCTGTTCAGTTAAAAGTTCATCTGTTTGGTTGAAAATTTATGTATTTCGATCATTTTTTTTTTGTTCGTTGATAATTTATTTTTATAATGAAAATTTCACTGTTCTATTTTATGTTGAAAATTATATGTTTTACATGAAAATGCATGTGTTTTGTTCAAAATTCATCTTTTCTTCTAGAAAAATAATTTCATGCTTTGAAACTTAAAAGTTTATTTCTTTGGTCGAAAATTGAACTATTTGGTTGAAAATTAATCTTTTTGTTTGAAAAGTATTTGGTAAAAAACTAATTCTTTTTGTTCAAGATTTATTGAATTCACTAAAAATTTAACTGTTTGATTGAAAATTCGTTTCTTTTGGCAGAAAATTAGTCTTTTTGGTTTAAAAATTAAACATTTTTTACGAGATTTTTTTTTCTTAATTGTCTGATAAAACATTCCAGGTTCAAAATTTAATTCTTTTGGTGAAACTTTCTCGTTTTTTTTGTTTTTTGTTCTAAATTAGTCTGTTTTGGTTGAGGATTCAACTAATTTGTTGAAAATTTGCATTTTTTGGTTTAATTCATCTGTTTTTATTAAAAATTAAGATATTTTTTGGTGGAAAAAGGGAATTTCAGGAAATTTCGAAATTCGGATTTTGTAGTAACCCTGATTTCTAAAGAATTTAAAGCTTTATATAAAGAATTTCCTTCTATCATAAATTACCTGAGACCATGTATCCAACTGTACAATTGTAAGTGTACCATTTGACATCCTTCATAACGATAGGACTCTTTTCCGAAGACAAAGATTTAATATCCCCTGCGAGAAAAAAATAGGAAAATGAATAACGGATATTATAATGATGAATTCCTATCTTACCGACATCGAGAACGTTCCACAGCTCAAGATGTTCGTGTCCGTGATAATGTTCTAGAAGGTGCTAGACAGCAGCAAATTTTATTCACAACTTTTTTTAAATGTTTTTTTTTAAATCTGTTTAAAATCAACCAATTTTTAGATTTTAACGTTGAAAATTGAACTAATTCAATTTGAAAGCCTTAGAAGTTGAACAAATTTAAACTTTCGATTGGAACTTTATACACTTTTTTCAATTGTAAATATTTTTCAAGTTAATGGATTCTTAATTATATTTTTAAATGAACAAATATAAATTTTTATCAACATTGATCAATATTTGGCTATTCATTAAAAATGTACAATTATCAAATGAATATTCAAAACTAAATAATTTGAAAAAAAAATTTTCAAATAGAAAGTCTTAAATCATTTAAATTTTAAAGTGTTAAATTTAATCTTTGAACGTCAGAATTTTAATTACTTCATTCGATAATTCTTTCATTAATTTTTAAGTGAAAGCATTACATTTTATTTATAAAGAACAATCGAACAATTAATAATTTGATTTTTATTATTTGTAAAGAAGGACATTTTGGGTTTCAATATTTCATGAGTTGGAAGGATCATTTTCGTTGACACGTTTATTTAGCTTCATTGGAGGAAGTTTTGATTTTTAATTTTTTTCTTAATTTGACGAGACCCCTTTTTGTTTAAATAATTTTTATAGAGTGGGAAGGAATGACATTCTTATTATTTTTGTTCTTCACTAAAAAAAGGTATTTTTTTATTTTAAGATTTGCATCTAGTTGGAAGGGAGGAAATTTTCGTTTGTGATTTTCTTCTTAATTTAAAGAGCAACATATTTTTGTTTCTAAGATTCTGATCAAGTTAGAAGGGAGGAAATTTCGTTTTTAATTTTTGCTTTAATTTGAAGAGGAACATATTTTTGTTTCTAAGATTCTGATCAAGTCAGAAAGGAGGAAATTTTGTTTTTAATTTTTGCTTTAATTTGAAGAGGAACATATTTTTGTTTCTAAGATTCTGATCAAGTCAGAAAGGAGGAAATTTTGTTTTTAATTTTTGCTTTAATTCGAAGAGGAACATATTTTTGTTTCTAAGATTCTGATCAAGTTAGAAAGGAGGAAATTTTGTTTTTAATTTTTGCTTTAATTTGAAGAGGAACATATTTTTGTTTCTAAAATTCTGATAGAGTTGGAAGGGAGAAAATTTTGTTTTTAATTTTTTTTCTGAATTGAAAAAGGAGATTTTTTTATTCATAAGATTTCTAACGAGTTGTAAGGCAGAAATTTTTAGTTTAAAAAATTTTTCTAAAGTGGAATAGGCCAATATTTTTTTATTCTAACACGTTTGAAGTGGATGGCGGCAAATAGGTTATTTTTGACATTCAGATGAAAGGGGAGAACTTTTTATTTTCAATTTTTTACTGAATTGGAAGAGGCATATGTTTTACTTGTAACATTTTTTATAGTATGAGTTGAAAGGGAGGATAAGTTTTAATTTAGGGCATTAAAAATGATAGCGTTATTTTATATTTGTTACCCAGAAAACTTTGAACTATTCAGATTATAAAATTATTTAATTTAGAGATTAATATTTTCATATGGAAAGTGTTAAAAAAATTTATTGTATACGTGTAAATTATTGAGCATTTTATAAAAAAATTAAAAATTGTTTAAGCTTCAATTTAAAAAGTTTAAAATTCAAAAGAGTTCGAGTTTGAATCAGACATTGGATTAGGAGACCCTTAATTTGATGGCACCATAAACAAATTTTATAAACTTAGCATGGACACGAACAATTTGATTTTTTGGGACAATCCTGAAATAAGCGAAAATCTTTACTTCCAAGTGGAAGACTTACAAAAGACCAGATCGTAGTCTTGAGTCACAGTTTGCAAGAATCGACTATCAGAACTCCAATCCAGTTGAGCTAAAGGTTGAGTTCCTCGAATCTTGTTACTCTTTTTGTAAGAAAATCCATCCCTTGACACCCTGAATAGATAGACGCTTCCGTTCTGGGATCCCATCGCTACCATTTCACCGGCTGAAATAAATTTGAATTTGATTAAATACAACTTGGAGAAAAAGGAAAATATTTTTTTTAAACTGATGTGAATTTAGCTTACTAGGATTGTATCCGATACAAGATAAAGGAGATCCGCACACTCTTAATGTTGCAACTGCGGCCCCTGTATCAGCTGCAAGAACCAGAAGATGTCCCTCTGAAGAACCTGCAGCTAGAGCAACTCCGAAGGGATGGAATGCTATGCAAACACACTCGAAACCGACCTGGAAATAAAAATGAGAAAAAAGTCAAATTGGGTTTCTATCTATTCTTTCAGAAAATTTAAAAGAATTTTTCAAATTGAATAAAAAAAGGCTGTACATTAAAATTTATTTATATTTTTCAATTATAGTGTTCACATTTATAAAAAAAAACGATTTTTAATGCTGTCTTACATAGGGTACCATTTTTGGTTAAAAATTCATCTTTTTAGGTTGAAAATTCAACTCGGTTCAAGGCTCAACTACTTTATTAAAAATTCATTTTTATGTTTAACGATTCCTAATTTAAGTTGAAAATTCATATGTTTGATTAAAAATCGTTTTTTAATGGACAATTCAACTGTTTTGTTAAAAATTCGTCTTTTTGTGTCATAAATTCAACAATTTAGTAGAAAATTCAAGTTTTTGGTTTAAATGTCAATTTTGTTGTTATTGAAAATTCAATTAAATAAAATAAAAATAAATGCGAAATTATTGTTTTTGAATGAAAATTTAATTATTCCATTTTTTGTTAAAAAGTAATATTTTTTAGATTAAAAACACATCTATTTCGTTCTAAAATCGTCTTTGGCTTAATCTATTTTGTGGTTAAAAATGCCACTGTTTGTTTGAAAATTAATCTGTTTTTGTCAAGGCCTCAGCTATTTTGTTAAAAATTCGTCTTTTTGGTTTAATTGGATTGAGTTTTATATAAAATTGAAACATTTTCTTATTAAAATATCATTAATTATATTTTTTATTGAAAAATCATCTTTCAAGGTTAAACATTCGACTCCTTAGTTGCAAGTTTAACTAGTTTATTAGAAACTAATTTTTTTGTTTGTTTGTTTAAAGATTCCTAATTTTAGTTAAAAATTCTAATGTTTTTTTAGAACATTTGTTTTTTTTGCCTTGTAAATTCAACAATTTGATAGAAAATTACACTAAATGGTATTAAATTCAATTTTTATTGATGAAGCTTCATATTTAGGCGTTGAAAACACGACTGTTTAGTATAGAATTCACTTTTCTAAAATGAAAATTATTGTTTTTTAATGAATATTTAACTATTCCATTTTTGGTTATGAAGTGATATTTTTTAAAATAAAAATTCAACTGTTTATTTGAAAATTTATACACTGCTTAAAATTCGTTTTTGTTTGTTTTTAAATTTAATTGCGTTTATTTAACTGGAAATTTAAGTAATTGGTTGAAACTGAATTTTTAATTAAATTCCATAGTTTCGGGTTTTAAATTAAACTGTTCAGTATAGAATATTAGTTTTTTTGTTTCTTTAAAATTCGAAATTTTTGCTGAAAATTCAACTTTTGTGTAAAAACTGATCTTTTTAGCTTAAAACTGCAACTGTTTGGTTGAAAATTTATGTAATTTTTTGAAGACTCGTCTTTTTGGTCGAAAAATTAATCTTCTCGGTTAAACATTCAACTATTTGGTTAGAATGTATGTGTTTTGTTAAGAAATAGTATTTTTTGGTAAAAAAATTAAATTTTTAATTGAAAATGCAACTATTATGTTAAAAGTTGATGTATTTTGTGGAGAATTAATCATTTTAAGTAGAAAATTAATCACCTTGGTTAAAGAATTATCTTTTTGGTTGAAAATGTAATTATTTGATTAAAAATTCCACAGTTTTTTAGAAAGTTCGTCTTTTCAGTTTGGAAATTCGGCTATTTGTTTTGAAATTTACCTCTTTTGTGGAGAAATCATCTTGTAAAAAGTAAATTATTTAAAATAAATCCTTAAAAGTAAAAACACAAAAGTGCAAAAGTGCAAAGTACGCACTTATGATAAACAGAACTTTGACAATATCTTATTGTTAGATTAACTGGGAAAGGTTAAAGACAATGAGGCAATCACTTAAACCGTGATCAACTTTTATTGTAATAGAAAT